>QRFJ01000835.1:222500-405094 GCA_006176705.1 Cocos nucifera
GGGGTTACTTAAGCCTGCCCTCCTGCTCTGAGTCCCTACTTCTGAAATCTTTCTTTCCTCCCTCTAGTTTTCTTTTTCATCCCGAGTGAGAGCTCAAGCTACTTCATTTGGTTTTCGATGTACTTTCCTTCGATTCTTGCTCCATTCGCCATCTCCTTATTCTTCTCAACCAATTTAGGTCAGCTTTTCGATATAGATTATCTCTGCATTCTTACTTTCTCATTCTTTTTATTCTTGTCGAAGCTTGAACATCTTATTTTTTTTAATTTTTTGGGTAATTTCTTAATTTTATCTTGATCCAAATGTCTAGTGAGGGATCTTGGTCAACTTATTCTGAGAGTCCGACCCCTTTAAGCTTGACAAACCCACCTCCTGAGGAGGTCGAACCCTTGGGATTGGCCCATCCTTTTATGCCTGCGATAATTTCTTGTGGACTTTGGCCTGATGACCTTTCCTTAGATAGGATTTGGTTTTGAATTCCTCTTGAGTACGATTTTGAGCTCTCTGGGCCTGACGATCGAGCCTACTCACCCCCTTCCAATCGAATCTATCTGTACGTTGAACCCTTTCGGACTGAGCTTAGATTACCTTTATCTTTTTTCATAGCTAACTTGTTTAGATTTCTCAATATTTCCCTTATTTCCGTGGCACCGAACTCCTTTAGATTTATCATAGGATTCCTCTCCCTATGCACCATGGTAGGCATCCAACCTACCATTTCCCTGTTCCATATTTTTTTTATCTTTAAACATCACCCCATCGCTAATGATTGGTGGTATGTGTCTCGACAGATCGGAAGAAAGGGGCTACTTAAAAGTGCCCCTTCCTCTGTTCACGACATGAAGGAGAAATTCTTCTTCGTTTCCCATCCCACCTTAAAACTAGGGCTACCTCCATGGGGTGAGGTAAGGAAATCGATTCATCGAGCTCCTGCGCTAGAAAATGAAGATCGAAGCTCAGTTGATAAGATGAAGTCCTTTGACGCACCACCAATCCCTAGACTCCTGGATGAGCAAATCTTGTTCAATTTTGGCCTCAGTCCTCTTAACCCGATAGGTAGTTTGTGATATTCAGCCAGCTGGATGGTATTCATTTTTCTGATCTTCTAACTTTGTCTTTATAGAAATGACCCCCGAGGAATGAAACCGCTTGATGAAGGAGGTTTGGACCCTTAAAAGGAAGGATGGTTTTTCTAACGAACCACAGAAGAATGTTCGAACTAGAGAGTCAAGCCGGGCTGTGGTGGTTTGGTTCGTAACGATCCTTGAATCCACCACTACCATGCCGAGCCCGACACTGTCTGATGAGGCCATCCCTCTAACTCTTGTTTGGCAAGAGAGAGCTGCAGAGGAGAAGAAGAAGAAGAGGATCATTGGCAAGAAGGTCAGGTGGAAGGCTAAGAGCTCCGAAGGAGGGGACCTTGGCAAGGAATAGGGTTCCTTGGATGATCGAGAGGTTATCCAGGCACTAATGGAGGGGAGCGCCAGAAGGACGACGTTGAGAGGTTCGACGAATCATTTGCTGCCTTTCTGGAGGTAAGTGGTTCCTTCTGATTTTGACTTCATGCCCACTATGCTTTGGAACTGGGATCTTTTATAATTCTGATTTGTTGTGTGTTTTATAGCTGGGACACTTTCTTTTTATCCACTCTGAAGCAACAAGCCAAAATCGGGCCAAAGCTTCTAGAGCCATGGAAGAAGCTCGCGCAGAAGTCGAGAAGGCCTGGGCCGAGTTTGACTTTCTAAAGGTCAACTCGAAGACCCATTCGTCTAAAGTCGAATGCCTTTAAAATGAACTGAGAGAGGAGCGTGGCGAGATGGCGAAGTTGAGGGCCGAGCTAGCCCTGAAAAAGAAGGAGAAAAGGAAGGTGCAAGAGAAGGTTAGCGCTACCATGGAAAGGACTGTGCAGAACTTCAAGTCCTCCAAGGATATGGAGGACATCAAAATAGACTTTGCCCAGAAAGCCTTCTTGGTAGGGTTCGAGGTCTGCATGGGGTGAGTCGTCGAGAATTCTCCCAACATCGATCTGGATCTCCTCCTAGAAGAGCCAGAGGATAGAGCCGGTCCTTCACGCACCGATGTCGAGGTCGCTCCTGAATCCATAGGTGCAGCATTCGAGCCTGACCAAGGAATGGAGCCGATCGAGAATGTCCCAACCTCTCTAATGGATAAGCCACCTGAGGTCTAAACTTTTGACATCTATGTACCAATTTTTTTTTTATAATCAATTTCACCAATATTTATCTTGTCTGTAATGCATTTGCTTTTTTGCACAGTTGGCCTTTGCCGACCTCTATCTTGCTTGTAGTGTGCCTATTGTAATTGATCTCATTAGCTTTTACTTGTAACGAACTTAACTTCATAATAAAATAGTACCTTTTTCATTATCATCTCTTATGGATTCGATTCTGGATGCCTTATTTTTTTTTTCATTGCTAACGAGATGCTTGTCATGGACGTCGAGTTAGGGGTTCATTCCATAGATTAGGATGGGATTTTTTCTTTGGCATTTGGCACGATCGTAGGGAAATGTGCTTATCAATCGTTAGTAGAGCCTTGACCTTTTCCTCATTTTAAATTAGCATGGCCTTGACCTTCCACCCCTTGTATGATCATAGATGTTCGTCGGATCCATCGGTGGATTCTCGTCTTAGCTTAATGAGGCCTTTGACTTGCTCACGTTAGGATGAGATTTTTCTTCTATTTCTAACGGGCTGTAGGGGCACATTAGGGCCATCGGTAAGGCCTCTTCCCTCATCTCATCTTAGTACAACGAGGCCTTCGATCTTGCTCACGTTAGGATGAGGTTCTCCTCCTATTAATAAAGGGCTGTAGGGGCACATAGCCATTGGGGCTCAATCAGTCAACAAGGCCGACCTTGAGGTGGGTTCCTCGTTTCTACAGGCTATTGTTAGATATATGTGCCCTAGAAGCCAGAATTGGCTGACACTTGTAATACACTTCTAGGGGCAAAATTATAATTTTGACGATAATTAATGAAATGGGTTATTTTCTATCACACCTGTGTATTTAGTGTCTGTGATACATCCTTTGAGTTAATGGTAATGATAATTCATATTTTCAAGAGTTGAAAATTTAAGACATGAATAATCATTATTAACTCATAAACATGCTCCCGACCATAGGATCATCACGAGGATGGTGATTGATCCGGAAGGTTGGTGTACAATCGCTTCTCTTTAGTAGATGAGTCTTGAGTCTACGGTGTGGAGACACCGGAGCGAGAGTACAGGTACTCGTTAGAGAACGAGGGCACTGAGCGTGACCACCTCGAGTAGTCATTAGGGAGTCTACCTTCTCGTCAATGACTGACTCGATGCTGCAGTAGTGTGTCTGGTTCTTTGACCTGAGATGCATCGGCAGTTCACCTTGAGGGTGTTATAGTTTGACTACACCATTACTCGGTCTCCTAGCCATATGGAACCCTGAGGTGTATGTTGGCTATAGACATGTTCATTGTAGGAACTGGATTGCATCAAGATGGAATCTATCTACCTCGGTGGTAGAGGAGCAGCCCTATGATGATCATGAGAATCAAGTCCAGAAGCCCATGGCCATGGCAGAGTGAAATAATAGAAAGAGTTTCTATTTAGATTTTCACATTGGACTCGAATCGAATGATTACATCATATGACAGAGACTAGGGTTTGACGAGTTTCACCTTAACCCTAATCTGATCGGGGCTCAAGATAGAAGAACTTAATCACACAGGTAGCTGCACCAAGAGGTTCGCATTCAGCTCTGATGGGTTGCCACCATATACTGCTAGGTGTCACTGGTGGATTTTGGGAGCAATTAGAATGATTTAGATGATCGATCATTCTAGCTGTTCGAATCAGAAGAGTTCTGATCCATCGAAAGGAGTTTCGATGATGTCGATGATAGAGATCATGACATATCCCATTACCATACAGAACTGAACCTAACTGGGTCACACAAACAAGGGTTTGAATCTGGTGATCATCAATTGAACTGATCTAGTTCAATTGATCTGAATGAGATTCAATTAGGTTCAAGGAAATCGTGCTAGCACTCGATTGAACCTAACGTTCTTCTTTTACTATCATAAATAAGTTGTCCTGATCTGAGCCAAAGGAGTTTGTGCTCAATCAGAGGCCTTCATATGGTTCTAACTGGAGGTTGTCCAAGTCAGAAAAGGTTGTCTTATTTTGTAAGACATTACCTGCCATTTTTGGTCACCTGCCATTTCTTGTTCTTTGACTTTGGTCAAAAGTCTACCTTTGACTGGTCAAACGTTGACCATTGACACTTTGACTTTTGACCACATGTCATGCACCTATTGGAGAGCTGGTGGGGGCCTGTCCCCCTGCCAGAACCTGGCAAGGAGGAAGGGCGCACGCCAAGGGTGGCGTGAGCCCAAGTTGGAGGCGCCTAGGAGTCCTTGTTGGACAAGGACTCCACCTCCCTTTTGGATTCCAATTAGAGTTCTTACTAAGAATCCAAGTTTGACTGGTCTTAGGCACCCTCTAAGGAGGAATCCAGGGGACTCTATTCCCAACCAATCAGATTTAGATCTGATTTCACAAAGGGTTGTGATTGGTTGGAGAAGGAAGAGGAGTTGGATCACAAGTTAGTCTATAAATAAGACCCTGCGCCCAACTCTAATTCTAAGTGAATGCAATTCAATTGAGACAAATTCCCCATGCCCCAAGGCTGCCTCTCCCCTCCTTCTCCATGCCAATAGTCTCTTCTCCCCTTGCTCTCCACGTCCAAAAGGAGTTTTGGACTTAGGTTGGTGCGATTCCAGATCAAAGAAAGGCGATCAAAAGCAAGAAGGCTGCACTGCTGCAAAAGGACGACTGCAGATCTTCAAAAGAGTTTTGAAGATCCTCCAGATCAGATCCAGATCTAATTTTTGGAGGTGTGATAGAGAAGAAGAGGATCTCCAGATCCAACCCGAGTGGATACCGGTAGAGGCCAGGCGCTTGCGTGGCTAGATCCAGAACCTTCCGCTGCAATCAGGATCATCTACAGGGTAATAGGATTACCCAAATCAGGTAAATTAAATTTGATTTAATTTATCTTATTTTATTTTATTTATTAAAATAATAAGAATCAGATCTGAAATATATCAAGATCTGATTGAGATCAAGAGAAAAAATTTTTGAAATATATCTCTTGATCTGATCAGATCTGAACGAACCTGGACCGGGAAATCAGGATTTCCCTTCAACTGGTATCAGAGCCATGGTTCTAAAATTATTTAGATCTGATTTTAATTTTATTTTAATTAGAAAATAAAGTGATTTCAGATGTCACATGAGATGTGATCAGATCTGAAATCAGAAAAAATTAAAATTAAATGATTTGGATCTAAGAACATTAGAAGATATGCATGACTAGTTCTAGAATAGAATAGTTCTATAGAATAGTTTTGCATGTCTTTGATTTAATCTGATTAAATCATATTTTAGATCTTCTTATTTACTATTTTTTGATATTATAAGTGTTATAATAACATCTAAATAAATAGCAAATAAAAATTATTTAATTTTAAATATCATATGAGATATGATTGATGCATGTCTAGACTAGTTGTAGAATAGTTCTACATAATTATCTAGATTAGAATTTATTTTGATTAGATCAATTTAAATCTAATTTTTTAGATTATTATGAGATAATTTAGATCTGAAAACATGCATGATTTGATACATGAGATGTATGCAAAATATGCCATGATTAGATCTAAATTTGTATATGAGATATATGATATAGATCTGATACTGTTTTGTAGTATTGACATGTTCCTGATTAAGGCGTTCCTCTTGGCCGTCCGGTCATAAGAACGAAGAAGGGTTTAAAGGCCCTCTCTTTCCATTCGATGGGGTGTTCTTATGATGTGTAGGGGTGCTGCGTGTTCGTCCTTAATCAGAAACCCAAAACTTACTTTCTGCAAAACCCTAGATCCTGAAACCCTAGGATTTATTGTGCATATTTTGTTTATGAACCCAACTTAATTAAGAATTAAGTTTATGGAATATTAATTAGGTCTAAAATTGAGAATTTCAGATCTAAGACATATTCATAATACTGGGTTCGGGCTTGGGTAGCTCAATTAGGTCTAAGCGGTTGATCAAACCGAATCAAGAGTTGGTTAGATGGGATCAACAATGCTTAAATTGACCAGCCTAATAGGATTAAGTCTGGGTCAAGATCGAGTCACGATCAAGCAAGACCTAATTAGGCTCAGAGGTTAGAGTCTGGATTGTAGGCTAACCCAATTGGTTCTGACTCAACAATTTGGTGTCTAAGGTAAGTTTGGCACAGACGACCGACTGGTTTTTAATTGGAAGCTACTCGACCTGAATGCATTCTTGTACGAGTTAATGGCATATTCCTTCCACCGGTCTCACTTACCTGGCCATATCTGTTGACACAGTTCTGATCTGAGGTGGTCAATAATCCGAGCTAACCCATGCCACTAGGTTAGTCATAATTGTTATGACTAAGCCAAGTCTAGTTTAATGAGACCTGAATCAATTCTCCCTAAGAAAAGATTAAGTCTGAGGTCTTCCACCATTGTAGATGTGCGGGCCCTTCCCGGGGTTGATTGTTCTCGGCTGGATACAGTGGCTCAGTTGCACCGGGAAGATGCAACCATGTCTATTAGGCATTGGATGCTATGGGCTGGAGGATGAGTTGGGCTCAATATTTCTGGATACGGTGAGAGACTCAATTAGGAACCCAGTCTATGCAAATGGTGGGTCTGACTTAACTAAGGAGTGGATCAATATTTCCGGATACGGTGAGATTCATGAATTAGAGACCAAGTTTGGGTGCACCATGATTAGAGAATCATTGAACAAGAGTTGTTCACTCATTGGCTAACCCATCACCAATAACTGTTAGGTGAGGTGATGAGTCAGTTGGTGAGACCGCACCACCCACTAGAAATCATTAATCGTGGAGATTTTTCGCATCTCTACAGAGGGAGTGTAGGGATCCGAGAAAATAGTGGGAGCTAATTTGTTTAAAAATAAAATCCCTAAACAAATTGGTCAAGTCAAAATTACAGTATCTAACTAGAATCTTTGACTCTCTACAGGAAAATGTCTGCGTCCAACCCATTGGCACGTATCCTGGACACACATAGACTGACTGGACCCAATTATAAAGATTGGCTCAGGAACTACAAAATTGTTTTGGGTTCAGAGAAGTTAACCACATGTTTTGGACCAGGACCCTCCCACCTTACCAGCCCGTCCATCTCCATTGAACAGAGAGCGTCTCTGGAAAAATGGATTGACGAAGATAATAAGGCCAGATACTACATGTTGGGCTCGATGTCTGATGAGCTCCAGCGCCAACATGAAGATATCGGGACTGCTCGCCAAATGTTGGCTCACCTGCAGGAGATGTTTGGTGAACAGAGTCGCGCAGCCAAATATCAAGTCACAAAATGACTTTTTAAGGCTAAGATGCGTGATGGGCAGTCAGTCCAAGATCACTGTCTGACAATGATCAAGGACATGGAAGAGCTTGAGAAGCTCGGTGTGAAGTTAGACTTGGACCTGCAGAACGATATTATTCTGCAATCCTTGACTGATGCATATGGGCAATTCATCATGAATTACCACATGCATAAACTTCAAAATTCCTTGGCCGAAGTTAATGAATATGCTGGTTACCGCTGAGCTTTCTATGAAAGGTTCTAAAGGCTCAGTTCTTGCTATGGAACGGACTTCTTCCAAAAGAAAGTCTTATGGAAAGAAAAAGAAGTCTGTGAAAAAGCAAAAGGTGGAAGGATCAAAGAAGAAGAAGGCAGAACCGAAGAAGAAGGTCGATGTCAAAGGAAAGTGTTTCCATTGCAACAGCGACGGCCATTGGAAGCGGAACTGCCCTACTTACCTGGCCACCCTAAAGAACAAGAAGGAAGGTCCTTCTGGAGGTATGCTCGTTATTGAGTCTAACCTTACGGTTTCTTCTGCATCCAGTTGGGTGCTTGACTCTGGTTCTAGTGCTCATCTGTGCACTTCTATGCAGGGTCTTGAGGATAGCAGGAGGCTGAGGGATGGAGACATGATCCTACGCATCGGTAATGGAGCAAGAGTTGCTGCAGTAGCCGTGGGAACATACCCTCTTCGATTACCATCTGGTTTAGACTTAGTTTTAAAAGACTGTTATTATGTGCCTGCAGCTAGCAGGAATTTGATTTCTGTTTCATGCTTAGCACAAGAAGGTTATGTGATCACCTTCTTTAAGGACCATTGTAACATTCTTTATGAAAGAAATAAAATTGCAAATGGTTTCCTTATTAATGGTCTTTATCAGTTACATATTGATGTACCTATTTTAACTATCGAGCAAAACGTGAATGCCAAACGACCTAGGGATAGTCCAAACGACAGATATCTATGGCACCTGAGATTAGGTCATATAGCAGAAGATAGGATTAACAAATTGGAGAAAAATGGGCTATTGAGTCCATTGACTTTTGAGTCATATCCAACTTGTGAATCTTGTCTTCAAGGCAAAATGACTAAACTCCCTTTTGTTGGACATGGGGAGAGGGCCACAGATCTCCTTGCCCTAGTACATACTGATGTGTGCGGCCCATTTGATGTGCCGGCTAGAGGCAATTTTGTCTACTTCATTACCTTTACCGATGATCTGTCTAGGTATGGGTATGTGTATCTTATGAGACACAAGTCTGAAGCTTTTGAAAAGTTCAAAGAATTCAGACATGAAGTAGAAAAACAAACTGGAAAACCCATTAAGGTTCTTCGATCAGATCGAGGAGGTGAATACCTTAGCCGGGAATTCCTAGACTATCTTAAGGAAAATGGCATAGTCTCTCAATGGACTCCACCAGGAACACCTCAACTCAACGGGGTTTCAGAACGGAGAAATCGGACTCTATTGGATATGGTTCGATCCATGATGAGCTTCACAGACCTCCCTGATTTTCTTTGGGGACATTCATTATTAACTTCAATCTATCTACTGAATAGGGTTCCCTCTAAAACCGTTCCTACCACACCGTATGAGATATGGCACGGTAAGAAACCAAGTCTGAGTCATCTCAGAATTTGGGGTTGTCCGGCTCATGTCAAAAGACAACAAGCGGACAAGTTAGAGTTTAGGTCCTTTAGAGCTCGATTCATAGGATATCCTAAAGAGTCATTAGGATACTATTTCTACATTCCAGAAGACCACAATGTGATTGTGAGTCGACATGCCATATTTCTTGAAAAATAGTTTATTCAAGATAGCGGCATTGGAAAGCAGATTAAGCTTGATGAGAAAGTCTCACAAGCAGAACGAGCTAAGGACCAAGTGGAACCAAATCAGGTTGAGCCAATAAGAACACTACCTCCTCCACCTCGTAGATCGGAAAGAGTTTCCGTCCCCCTGAAAGATACTTAGGTATTATTTCAGAGGATGTAGAGGAAATGTTCCTCGTAGGTAATGGTGCTCATGGTGATGATCCCAAAACCTACAACGAGGCGATATCAGATATCGACTCCGAGAAATGGCTTGAGGCAATGAAGTCAGAAATTGACTCGATGCACTCAAACCAAGTCTGGACCTTGGTAGATCCACCAGAAGGTATAGTACCTATTGGGTGTAAATGGATCTTCAAGAGAAAGATTGGTGCAGATGGGAATGTGGAGACATTCAAGGCTAGACTGGTGGCAAAAGGTTATAGTCAACGCGAAGGCATTGACTATCAGGATACCTTTTCCCCAGTAGCTATGCTAAAATCCATCCGCACATTGCTTGCCTGTTGCAGCCTATTTCGATTATGAAATATGGCAAATGGACGTGAAAACGGCATTCCTAAATGGATATCTTGAGGAAGATATCTATATGGAACAGCCGCTAGGTTTCACATCCAGTGATACTGATCACAAGGTTTGCAAGCTGCAAAGGTCCATATATGGACTTAAGCAAGCATCTCGGAGCTGGAACACTCGTTTCAATGATGTGATCAAAAAGTTTGGTTTCATCAAAAATGAAGAGGAACCATGTGTTTTCAAAAGGGTCAGTGGGAGCGCTGTTGTCTTCCTCGTATTGTACGTGGATGACATCCTCCTTATTGGGAATGATATTCCCATGTTGACATCAGTCAAGATGTGGTTGTCCAAGGAATTCTCCATGAAAGACCTAGGTGAAGCATCCTTTATTCTAGGAATTAAGGTCTATAGGGATAGACCGAATAGGATGCTAGGACTTTCACAGAAGATGTATATAGAGGAAGTACTAAAGAGGTTTAGTATGGAAAACTCTAAGAGGGGATTAATACCCTTCAGACATGGTATTCATCTTTCCAAGAAGATGTGCCCCAGCACACCTGAGGAAATAGAACGCATGAGCAAGATCCCTTATGCTTCTGCAATAGGGAGCCTCATGTATGCCATGCTATGTACACGACCTGATATAGCCCATGCTGTGAGTGTCACAAGCAGATATCAGTCAAATCCAGGTGAAGAACACTGGACTTCTGTGAAATGTATCCTTAAGTACTTGAGAAGAACTAAGGATATGATGTTGGTCTTTGGTAACGGAGAACTCCAAGTCCAGGGATACACAGACTCGGACTTCATGTCCGATATAGATGATCGAAAGTCGACATCTGGCAGACTGTTTGTGCTGGAAGAGTTCCAAGCAAACGGTGATACCACATCTCATCCGCGATTACCTTGAGAAAGGTTACGTTGAGGTCAAGAGAGTCAACTCCGCAGATAATGTGGCAGACCCACTTACAAAGCCGTTGGGCCAGCAGAAGATCGAAGCCCACCTTGAGAAGATGGGACTTAGACTTGTAGCCAATTGGCTTTAGGACAAGTGGGAGATTGTTAGATATATGTGCCCTAGAAGCCAGAATTGGCTGACACTTGTAATACACTTCTAGGGGCAAAATTATAATTTTGACTATAATTAATAAAATGGGTTATTTTCTATCACATATGTGTATTTAGTGTCTGTGATACATCCTTTGAGTTAATGGTAATGATAATTCATATTTTCAAGAGTTGAAAATTTAAGACATGAATAATCATTATTAACTCATAAACATGCTCCCGACCATAGGATCATCACGAGGATGGTGATTGATCCGGAAGGTTGGTGTACAATCGCTTCTCTTTAGTAGATGAGTCTTGAGTCTACGGTGTGGAGACACCGGAGCGAGAGTACAGGTACTCGTTAGAGAACGAGGGCACTGAGCGTGACCACCTCGAGTAGTCATTAGGAAGTCTACCTTCTCGTCAATGACTGACTCGATGCTGCAGTAGTGTGTCTGGTTCTTTGACCTGAGATGCATCGGCAGTTCACCTTGAGGGTGTTATAGTTTGACTACACCATTACTCGGTCTCCTAGCCATATGGAACCCTGAGGTGTATGTTGGCTATAGCATGTTCATTGTAGGAACTGGATTGCATCAAGATGGAATCTATCTACCTCGGTGGTAGAGGAGCAGCCCTATGATAATCATGAGAATCAAGTCCTAGAAGCCCATGGCCATGGCAGAGTGAAATAATAGAAAGAGTTTCTATTTAGATTTTCACATTGGACTCGAATCGAATGATTACATCATATGACAGAGACTAGGGTTTGACGAGTTCACCTTAACCCTAATCTGATCGGGGCTCAAGATAGAAGAACTTAATCACACAGGTAGCTGCACCAAGAGGTTCGCATTCAGCTCTGATGGGTTGCCACCATATACTGCTGAGGTTCACTAGTGGATTTTGGGAGCATTAGAATGATTTAGATGATCGATCATTCTAGCTGTTCGAATCAGAAGAGTTTTGATCCATCGAAAGGAGTTTCGATGATGTTCATGATAGAGATCATGAACATATCCCATTACCATACAGAACTGAACCTAACTGGGTCACACAAACAAGGGTTTTGAATCTGGTGACTCTCAATTGAACTATCAAGTTCATTGATCTGAATGAGATTCTTAGGTTCAAGGAAATCGTGCTGCACTCGATTGAACCTAACGTTCTTCTTTTGCTATCATAAATAAGTTGTTCCTGACTGAGCAAAGGAGTTTGTGCTCATCAGATCAGGCCTTCATATGGTCTAACTGAGTGTTCCAAGTTAAAGAAGGTTGTCTTATTTTTTGTAAGACATTACCTGCCATTTTTGGTCACCTGCCATTTCTTGTTCTTTGACTTTGGTCAAAAGTCTACCTTTGACTGGTCAAACATTGACCATTGACCCTTTGACTTTTGACCACATTCATGCACCTATTGGAGAGCTGGTGGGGGCCTGTCCCCTACCAGAACTGGCAAGGAGAAGGGCGCACGCCAGGGTGGCGTGAGCCAAGTAGGAGCGCCTAGGAGTCCTTGTTGGACAAGGACTCCATCTCCCTTTGGATTCCAATCAGAGTTCTACTAAGAATCCAGTTTGACTGGTCTTAGGCACCCTCTAAGGAGGAATCCAGGGGTCTCTATTCCAACCAATCAGATTTAGATCTGATTTCACAAAGGGTTTGTGATTGGTTGAGGAAGAGGAGTTGGATCACAAGAGGTCTATAAATAAGACCCTGCGCCAACCCTAATTCTATGTGAATGCAATTCAATTAAGAAACCCCACGCCCCAAGGCTGCCTCTCCCCTCCTTCTCCATTCCATAGTCTCTTCTCCCCTTGCTCTCCACGTCCAAAAGAGTTTTGGACTTAGGTTGGTGCGATTCAGATCAAGGAAAGGCGATCAAAAAGCAAGAAGGCTGCGCTGCTGCAAAAGGACGACTGAAGATCTTCAAAAGAGTTTTGAAGATCTCCCGATAAGATCCAAATCTGATTTTTGGAGGGTGTGATAGAGAAGAAGGGATCTTCCAGATCAAACGAGTGGATACCGATAGAGGCCAGGCGCTTGCGTGGCTAAGATCCAGAACCTTCCGCTGCAATCAGGATCATTCTACAGGTAATAGGATTACCCAAATCAGTAAATTAAATTTGATTTAATTTATCTTTTTTTATTTTATTTATTAAAATAATAAAAATCAGATCTAAAATATATCAAGATCTGATTGAGATCAAGAGAAAATTTTTGAAATATATCTCTTGATCTGATCAGATCTGGACGAACCTGGACTAGGAAATCAGGATTTCCCTTCAGCTATAGTGTGAAGATTTATGGTACTCCCAAGCCTTGGGAGGCCATGAAGGAGTCAGGGGGTTGGCTCTGGGGATTCCTGGGGCTTAGTTGGTGCTTTGGAGACATGAAATTCAAGGTGAAGTAAGAAACCAAAGTCGGAGAATCAAGACTGTGGAAAGAAGATTTTCTGTAGGTTAGTCAGCTCAGTCTAAAACTGAGTCGGCTAAGTCTCAGTGCATAGGTAAAATAGAGAGCTATGCATTCAGAACTACTGGCACCACACAGACTGGGCTAACTCAGTTTCAGACTGAGTCGACCCAGTGGAACATAGCCGGCTTAGTGCACGGGCAGAGTTATGCAAGGGTCTATTTTGGGCTAGGATTTGAGATGATCCTAGGGATCTTAAGGCCTGATTTGAAAGATCTTAAGATGGCTAATTCATGTATGGGTCGGGTCTAGATCCAGAGGATGAGAGCATGGGAGACATGGATGTACATTGGGCTCAATGAGTGCTTTCATGTATTGGGTTAGCTAGAAAAGTTTTGGTCGGGCCTAATGGCTATGTATAAATACATAGGTTATATTTAAATTTTCAGGGTTGAAATTAATACAGACCTTTTCTCCCTTAACTCTTTTCTTCTCTTCTCTCTAGAGTTGTCGCCCTAGGGTTCTTGAAGAAGCCCTAGAGAAGGGGGGCGTCTCCCTTAAGCCCAAGGAGGGAGGCACCCCATCATAAATCCAGGTGGATGATTGGTGGTTTGCTGCCTATAGAGAACATCACAGGTTTCTTCAGATCCGTGCTAAAGATCAGGGGCTTCCGCAACATGGTATCGAGGCTTGTGATGCCAAGGATGATTGGCATTCAAGCGAAATCATGGAATGTCAATTGGTATCAGGAAGAGGTGATGCCAGTTGGTGTGCCGACATTTGGTATCAGAGCTAGGTGATGCCTGGAACATTGTGCACTTATATTTGGTATCAGAGCCTAATGGTGCATGAAAGGGAAGGAGAAGTCATACAAGGTGAAATCAGAAATCTGCACAAGAATTTTGCTGTATGTCTCAAATCTATTTTTATTATTGCTGTGGTTTGGCCAACCGAGAGCAGCGAGTTGAAGGTGGAGGTTGAGAGGATTAACGAAAAGAGATTTTCTCAGGGTGGAAGGATTTGGTGCATGATTTACTGATCGATCTTAATGGAAAGATTGGAGTGTACGATGGTTATGTGATAGGCAGGAAGAGCTAGAGTGCTGTAGTAGCACTTTCCTGAAGATGTAGGGCTGAGAGAGGCTCGATGATGCAACAGCCGAGGAAGGTATCTTAGTAGAGAGCATCAGAGTTCTCTAGGAAGATGAGCAGTGTAGGGCTATTGAAGAAAGATTTTTTGAGGGATAATGGTTGAAGGAAGGCTGAAGAAGCGACTATACGTTCTTCGATATTTGGAAGGTGGGGAAGTAGTCAAAGATGTATTAAGTGGTTCAACCAGAGCATGAAATTGCAAAGCCTTGGGACTGATGGAGATGGATGATCCATGGAGGTTCAGTAGGTTAGGGCTGGGCAGCTATAGAGCAGTGTAGAGTTGAGTCAAGGAGCGCTGGAGTGCTGCAGGAGCACTCTTTTTGAGGCATAGGGGCCGAGAGAGGCTCGGAGTGCAGCAGTCGAGGAGTGTATCTTAGTAGAGAGTGTTAGTAGTATCTCAGGGAGATCGGATGCAAATCTCAAGGAGTACCAGAAGGTCTCAGGTAGCCAGGAGTATCATGGATCAAATTTCTTTTGTAGGAGCACCAAGGAGAGTCGTAGTTTAGGAAGATGATAGTTCTCCAAATGCAACTAAAGTGATGGCTGGTGTAGGGGTAGAAGAGAAGGACTAGGGTGGAATTCCCTAGGGTTCAGTCATTAGATTCAGAAGAGTTGGATAAGCACTTGGGTTTTGAAGGTGCCCACAGGTTACAGAGATATCCAAGATGGCTTCGAAGAGATCTACGAAGTATGGAGGGTTCGAAGAAGCAGTGACGGTGTTCAAGGTACAGCGGCAGGCTCAGCAGTGCAGCATTGAGTCGTTGGCCTCAAGGGACTCGGTGATAGAGTCGGCTTCTATGGCATCATGTGGACTTCGGATATAGGTGGAGCTCTGAAGAGGTGGCTTCACAATTGGAGAGGAATTTGATATGAGTTCAAAGTAGAGGGGTGCGGAAGGATCGATATCCTAGCACCTGCATCGGTGATGCATAGATCTAGGTGGAGCGGCATGTGCAGGAGGATAGGCATAGTTTTGAGGAGACCATATCAGGATTTGCAGTGAGTGCTAGTATAGGAACATTGCAGGTTCTCCAAGAAAGTCCAGAAAAAGTGATGCAGCTGCTAAGCAGAAGAGATCCTATAATTTTAGGATGGTGCAAAGGTGCAAGCCAAGGTCTTCAATGGTGGAGGTGGTCATCCAAAAGGCCTTAAGGATGCATAACAGCTGAAGAGGATTAGCAGAGGTGATGATTGCAAAAGGGGCTATCGAGTGCATAGGGACAGTAGGATCGTGTTGGAGGTTACTGCCGAGAAGTTTACCAAGGCTTGGAGCACCAAGGAGGAGATGTGAGGATTTATGGTGCTCCCAAGCCTTGGGAGGCCACGAGAGGAGTCAGGGGGTTGGCTCTGGAGATTCCAGGGACTTGGTTGGTGCTTCAGAGATCTGGGATTCAAGGTGAAGCAAGAAACCAAAGCTGGAGAATCAAGACTATAGAAAGAAGATTTTCTATAGGTTAGCCGACTCAGTCCAAAATTGGGTCGGCTAAGTCTTAGTGCACAGGCAAAATAGAGAGCTGCGCATTCGGGACTGCTAGCACGGCACAGAGCTGGGCCGACTCAATTTCAGACTGAGCCAATCCAGTGGAACTTTGCTAGCTCAGAGCTGAGACTGAGTCGGCTCAGTGCACGGGCAGAGTTATGTGAGGGTCTATTTTGGACTAGGGTCTGGGATGATCCTAGGGGTCTTAAAGCCTGGTTTGAGAGGTCTTAAGCTGGCTAATTCATGTATGGGTCGGATCTAGATCCAGAGGATGAGAGCATGGGAGATATGGATGTACATGGGCTCGATGAGTGCTTTCATGTATTGGGTTAGCCAGGGGAGTCTTTGATCGGGTCTAATGGCTATGTATAAATACATAGGTTGTATTAGGGTTTTCAGGATTGAAATCAATACAGACCTTTTCTTCCTCATCTCTCTTCTTCTCTTCTCTCTAGAGTTGCCACCCTAGGGTTCTTAAAGAAGCCCTAGAGAAGGGGGCATCTCCCTCAAGCCCAAGGAGGGAGGCGCCCCATCACAGATCCAAGTGGAGGATCCATTATTTGCTGCCCATAGAGAACGTCACAGGTTCCTTCAGGTCTGTACTAAAGATCAGGGGCTTTTGCAACATGGTATCGGGGGCTTGTGATGCTAAGGATGATTGGCATTCGAGCGATATCATGGAACATCAATTGGTATTAGAGAGAGGTGATGCCAGTTGGTGCGCCAACATTTGGTATTAGAGCTTGGTGATGCTAAGAATGTTGTGCGCTTACACGTAGGGGCACATTAGGACCATTGGTAGGGCCTCTCTCCTCATCTCATCTTAGTTCAACAAGGCCTTCGACCTTGTTCACGTTAGGACGAGGTTCTCCTCCTATTCCTAAAAGGCTGTAGGAGCACATTAGGGCCATTTATAGGGCTTCTCCCCTCATCTTGTCTTAGTTCAACGAGGCCTTCGATCTTGCTCTCATTAGGATGAGGTTCTCCTCCTTGACCAGGACTACTGCCAAGGCAGCCAAGGAGATTGTTAGGTACAAAAATAATTTTTCTCCGGGTTCAGGCTTTGCCAGCAGTGGAGGTGAGCTGAGGTAGTTTTTGAGCTCCTAAAATGCCTGTTGGTACTCCCTTGTCTAGCCGAAGTTCTTTTGTTGCTTGAGAACTTGGAAGAAGGATATCAATCACTCGATCGATCTCGAGATGAAGTGATTTAGAAATGCCACTTTTTCAGTTAGATGCTGAACTTTCTTGATTATTTTTGGAGCAGTCATCTCCTGAATAGCTTGAATTTTCTCTGAATTTGCTTCAATCCCATGCCTTGATACCATAAATCTCAGAAACTTTCCTGAGGTCACACCAAAGGGGCACTTGGTCGGATTTAGCTTTATCTTATACTTCTTGAGAGCATAGAAGGTCTCTTCGAGGTTGGCGATGTGGTTTATTAAAGCTCGACTTTTGACGAGCATGTCATCCACATACACATTTATGTTGCGATCGATCTGCTCGTTGAAGATCTTGTTGATCAGGCGCTGGTATGTTGCTCTTGCATTTTCGAATCCGAAAGGCATAACCCTACAACAGTAAAGACCACGGTCAGTAACAAAAGTAGTTTTTTTCTCATCCTCTGGCGCTATCCTTATTTGGTTATAGCCAAAAAAGGTGTCCATGAAGGTGAGGAGCTCGTGGCCCGAGGTTGTGTCTACTAGTTGATCAATTTTGGGTAGAGGATAGTTGTCTTTTAGGCAGGCTTTGTTCAACTTTTTGAAGTTTATACACATCCTGCACTTGCCATTTACCTTTTTGATGAGAACCACGTTTGAGACCCAGCTTGGGTAGTTAACTTTTCAGATGAATCTAGCTTTGAGGAGCTTGCCTACTTCTTCTACAATTGCTTTCTACCTCTCTGGGACATGGTTGCGCATCTTCTTTTTTATTGGCTGATACTTAGGATCAATGGCCAACCGATGTTCCATAACCTCAGCATCAATTCCTGATATATCTACTGGAACCTAGGCGAAGATGTCTGCATTCTTCCTATGGAAGGTGATGAGTGGCTCTCGAACCTCGTCCCTCAAGTTGGAGTCGATCTATGCAGTGTGCTCCGTGCTCCCATCATTTAAGGGCATAGATACGAGGTCCTCCATAGGCTCTCCCTACTCCTCGGTAAGGTCGTCACGGACATCCAACCCATCAATAGGATAAAGGTCAGACTGGATGTTTTTCTGTATGGCAATGAAGTAACAGCATCTTGCCAATGCCTGGTCTCCCCTGATCTCTCCAATTCCATAGCTCAATAGAAAATTCACCTTTAGATAATAAGTTGACACCACTACTTGGAGCGCGTTCAAATCAGGTCGGTCGAGAATAGCATTGTAGACAGATGGAGTCTTTATGACTAGAAATTTGACTTATGCCTTAACCAATTTCGGGCATTGCCCTGCAGTCACAGTCAAAGTTATTATTCCCTCAACTGGCATGGCATCGCCAGTGAAGCCTACTAATAGGGAATTCATAGGTCCCAAGTGGTTATTAAGTAAGGATATTTTTAAGAAAGCATCATAAAATAAAATATCAGTAGAGCTTCCATTATCTACCAAAACATGATGCACATCATAGTAGGTGTTAGGGATAAACCCCACTCCTGCCAAAGTCTAGTTTGATGCTTAGCATAATGCAACCGGTAATCATGGAAGAGCTTCAGCAACTGAGCCCCAACTGAATCCCTTCAATCGACTGAACTCCCCAGTGGTCGAGCTCCAGTCGAATCCCTTCAATCGGTCGAACTTCTTAACGGTCAAGTCCTAGCCAAATCCCTTCGATCGACCAAACTTCTCAGTGGCCGAGCCTTAGTCGAACTCTCCGAATGGCCGAATTCCTACCAAGCTCACTAGGAGCCAGACTTCTCTAGAAGTCGGACTCCTCTCAGACTTCTTCTTTGATCGAACTTCTCTAGGAGTCGGACTCCTCCCAGACTTCTCCTTCAGTCGGATGTCTACAGAAGCTGAACTCTTTCTGGATTGCTCCTATAGTCGGACTCCTCTAGGAGCCAAACTTCTTCCAGAATTCTCCTTTAGTCGGACTTCTATGGGAGCCAAACTCCTTTCGAATCCATCCTTCAGTCGGACCAAACTCCTTTTGGATCTCTCCTTCAGTCGGACTCCTACGGGAGCCGAACTCTTCCTGCACTCCTTCTTCAGTTGAACTCCTACGGGAGCCAAACTCCCCCCGCACTCCTCCTTCAGTCAGGCTCCTATGACTCCTACAAGAGCCAAACTTCCTCAGCACTCCTCCTTCAGTCAGATTCCTACGAGAGCGAACTTCCCTCGCACTCCTCCTTCGATCAGATTCCTATGGGAGCCAAACTCCCTCCGCACTCCTCCTTCAGTCGGACTCCTACGGAAGCCAAACTCCTTCCAAATCTCTCCTTCAATCGGACCGAACTCCTTTCGGATCCCTCCTTCAGTCGGACTCCTATGGGAGTCGGGTCAGACCGAACTTCTTTCGGATCTCTCCTTTAGTCGACTCCTATAGGAGCCGAACTCCTTTCGAATCCCTCCTTCAATCGACCTGAACTCCTTCTGGGCTCCTCCTTCAGCTAGCATTCCTCCTAGATGATCCTCTCTAGCTGTATTTCCTTTGGAAGTCCAAACTTCTCTGAAATTGATATACGCTAAAGCTCTTCATCCCTCCATGCTGCCCGAGTGGCTCAGTATCGGATGGCTGCGGCCGTCACTATCAGTCTGCTGCAGGCAATAGCGACCCGCTACCACACAGCGATGACTATCACCATCAATCTGCTACAGGTGGTGCTACAAGCGATGCCTTCCTCCATGACTGACTCTATCAGACCTCGAGCGGCCAACTACTAGACAACTGCAGCTATCACCATCAATTCACTACAGGCTCCGCCTATAAAAAGGACCCTCCAAAAATATTTTAAAAGAGCTCTAAGCTCTCTTCTCCTTTTTGAAACTCTGTCGAACTCTTGCCTAAGCACTCTGTTTCTGTTGGCTAGAAAAGCTGACTTGATCATCGAAGGGTCCCATTGGAGCCACCACCACTGACTCCGGATGAGATTTTATTTTGTAGATCACTGATGGCAACCTCATCCTCGTCCAGTCCATCTCATTCCGACGTCAATCAGATTCTGCACCAACAAAATTGGTGCTAGAGGAAGGGTCTCTATCTCTGAGGTACCCTTGTTCTTGAAGGAGTGCTTAGCCGACCCTACCAACCTTCTTCACCAAGGTTCATCTCCACCCTCTTCCTCAATCCCAAGAAATACCTCAAAAGAAGGTGACTACCTAGAGATCTACCACTTCTACCATCGGATCTGAGCTGGATCCATCCACACCTACTCCATCATCGGTACTTTGACCTCCACCTCCACCGACGATCATGGTAGATCCAAAATAGTTTAACCTGCTGATGTAGTTGATTCAGGGCCTCATCGAGATGGTGCAGGCTATATGGCAGCCCCCGATGGTGACTCCATCAGGAAACCCACCATCAGGATGTTGGGAATTGGTCCCAAGAAAGAGCCCTTGAGCCAGTATGCCCATCGCCCTTGGGAAGGGAAAATGAAGAGCAGAGGATCCGTGTTTGAATCATGATTTTTCTCTAGAGGAGACCTTCCCCATCTATAGCCGAAAGTCCTCCAAGGTCTGTGACCGAGATGATGTCCTCAATCACAAACTATGGGAGTTGGATTGGTAGATTGAAAAACTCCGCCATGTCACCCTGGCTCACTATGACGACGTCTGCACTGATCCTCCTTTCTCTCCCCAAATTATGTAAGAGCCCATTCAGTCGAACTTCAAGCTTCCTTAATTTGAAAGCTACGATGGAACCTCTAATTCAGTTGATCATCTAGAGGCCTTCCGGACCATGATGCTACTTCATGGCGCATCAGATGCCATATTATGCCGAGCTTTTCCATCTACCTAAAAGGGAGCAGTAAGAAACTAATACTCGATGTTTAAGTTAGGTACGATCTTCTCTTTTGATCAGATGAGCCATCAATTTGTGGTCCACTTCATCAGCAGCTGATGTCTATACCGAGGTTTGAATTTTCTAATAAATATCAAGCAAAATGAGAAAGAATCCATCCGGTCTTATGTCATCCGATTTAATGCTATGGCATTGGAGGTCCGGACCTGGACCAGTCTGTTGCAATGGCTGCACTCAAGGGCGGCCTTTAGAAGAACGATTTGCTATTTTTTCTGGAGAAGAAGTACCCCAAAGACTTTACTGATCTACTAGCCTGGGCCGAGAGATATGCCTGTATGGAAGAAGCCTTCAAGTTGAAGGATGAAGAAATTATCGAAGAGCGATGGACGGACGAGTCTAATAGATCCACCATCAATGGAGGGTCGAGTGAAGTTTGGCCGTGCTCACGGACTCCCCTCAAGCGTAAGCGAGTCCGAACTCCTCCTCGAGCTCGTCATCAAGAAAGTCCTGACAGAAGGGTACAAAGAAGTCCTCCCCCTAGAAGGTTCCGCAACTACACCCTTCTTAATGCTTCTAAAGCTCAAGTTCTGATGGAAATCAAGAATCAGCTACCAAGACCAAAAGAGTTACAATCTCCCCCAAACAAGTGCGATCGATGCAAGTACTGCCTCTAC
This sequence comes from Cocos nucifera, assembly GCA_006176705.1. Classification (NCBI taxonomy): domain Eukaryota; kingdom Viridiplantae; phylum Streptophyta; class Magnoliopsida; order Arecales; family Arecaceae; genus Cocos; species Cocos nucifera. Next base: position 243,996 of record QRFJ01000835.1, read on the forward strand.
CATCGTGACCATGGCCATGATACTAAAGAATGCATTTAGCTCTAAGATAAAATTGAGGAGCTCATCAGGAGGGGATGGCTGGGTCGATTCCTCAGATGCCAGTTTGAAGTAGGAGAAGATCGGCCAAGGATGCTGTCGTAGCCAGAACCACCAATGATGGAGGAACAACAAGGAGGTCGGTTGCCTCCCGACATCATCAACGCTACCTTTGGGAGGGGCTTGGTACTTCGGCGAGTCATCATCTCCCAGCCTCAAAGCAAAGAGAAGCATGCTCCAAATTGAGAAGGCCAGCATGAGATAAAGGAGGTCATTCGGTCCAAAACTTATCATCTGAACTCAGAGAACACACACTCCCACAATCCTGAACATAGAGAATCTGGATGTGCTGCAAGTAATTTCTTCAATAAAGTCCATTTCAATAATTATTGTTTCCATTGGTTAAGCATGAAAATATGTGATTCAGGAAAGAAGCAATCTCGACTATAGTCTCTCCAACCGTTAGAAACTCTCTCGAGCTTCAGATCTAGGAGAACTCTTCAACCTCGACTAGAGATAAGATCTCTAGCAGAGTCTAGAACTCTGCAAGTCTCCTTCGAAGAGAGATAAAGACTTCTCTTCAACCTCGGACTAGAGATAAGATCTCTCCGAGCTTCAAAGTCTACATCAACAGGAGGTAAGATCTCAACCTCGACTGAGATAGGATCTCCCCTAAGTTTCGACGTCTACATCAACAGAAGATGAGATCTCATTCAACCTCGCTGGAGATAAGATCTCCCCTGAGCTTTCAACTATAACTTCAACCTCGGTAGGAGAATAAGATCTCTCCCGAGCTTCAACTACAACTTCAGATCGGAGGAATAATCTTTCCCAAGCTTCCCACATCAAGATCTTCAAGCTCCTAAACCTCGGTAGGAGATAAGATCTTCTCCCAAGCTCAAGTCAATAGGAGAGATAACCTCGACTAGAAATAAGATCTCTCCAACTTCAACTATAACTCAACCTCGGTAGGAGATAAGATCTCCCCCAAGTTTCAAAGTCTACGTCAATAGGAGATAAGATCTCCTTCAACCCTCGACTGGAGACAAGATCTCTCCCGAGCCTCGACTTCACCTTCAACCTCGGTTGAAAATAAGATCTCCCCCAAGCCTCGACTTCAACTTCAATCTTGACTGGAGATAGGATCTCCCCCGAGCTTTGATGTCTGTGTCAATAGAAGATAAGATCTCCTTCAACCTTGACTGGGACAAGATCTCCCCCGAGCCTCGACTTCATCTTCAACCTCGGCTAGAGATAAGATCTCCCTCAAGCCTCAACTTCAACTTCAACCTCAGCTGGAGATAGGATCTCTCCTGAGCTTCGACATCTGTGTCAATAGGAGATAAGATCTCCTTCAACCTCGACTAGAGATGAGATCTTCTCCAAGCCTCAACTTCAACTTCAACCTCAGTTGGAGGCAAGATCTTCCCAGAGATTCAACTTCAATGTCAACCTTCGCTGGAGATAAGATCTCTCTCGAGCTTCAACTTGAACTGGCGTAGAGCCCTGAAGAGGACTTCGACAGTCATTCTTTTTGTACTCTCTTTCTTCAAGTTTCGAACTCGAGAGTGGGATGGACTATTGTTGGAGATAAACCCCACTTCTGTCGAAGTCCAGCCTAATGCTTAGCCTAATGCAATTGATAATCACGAAAGAGCTTCAGCGACCGAGCCCCAGCCGAACCCCTTCGATCGATCGAACTCTCCAACGATCGAGCCCCAATCAAACCCCTTCAGCTAGTCAAACTTCTCAGTGGTCAAGTCTCAGTCGAATCCCTTCGATCGATCGAACTTCTCAATGATCGAGCCCCAGTCGAACTCCCCTAATAGCCAAATTTCTGTCGAACTTCCTAGGAGCCGAACTTCTCCAGGAGCTGGACTCCTTCCAGACTTCTCCTTCGATCAAACTTCTTCAGGAGTCGGACTCCTTCCAGACTTCTCCTTCAGTCGGACATCTATAGAAGCCAAACTCCTATCGGATTGCTCCTGTAGTCAGACTCCTCCAGGTGCCGAACTTCTTTCAAAATTCTCCTTCAATCGAACTCCTACAAAAGCTAAACTTCTTCCAAATCCCTCCTTTAGTCAGACCGAACTCCTTCCAGATCTCTCCTTCAGTCGGACTCCTCTGAAAGCCAAACTCCATCCGAATCCCTCCTTCAGTCAGACTCCTATGGGAGCCAAACTCTCCCCACACTTCTCCTTCAATCGGACTCTTATGGGAGCTGAACTTCCTCCATACTCCTCCTTCAGTCGAATTCCTATGGGAGTCGAACTTTCTCTGCACTCCTCCTTCAGTTAGACTCCTATGGGAGCCAAACTCCTTCCAAATCCCTTCTTTAGTCGAGTTGAACTACTTTCGGATCCCTCCTTCAGTCAGACTCCTATAGAAGCCAAACTCCTTCCGAATCCCTCCTTCAGTTGGATCGAACTTTTTTTGGATCTCTCCTTCAGTCGGACTCCTACGGGAGTCAAACTCCTTCCGAATCTCTATTTCAATTAGCTCGAACTTCTTTCAGGCTCCTCCTTCAACTAGCATTCCTCTCAAATGATCCCCTCTAGCTATATTCCCTTTGGAAGTCTAAACTCCTCTGGAATTGATATACGCCAAAGCTCTTCATCCCTCCATGCAGCCTCAAATGGCTCAGTATCAAATGGTTGCGGTCATCACTATCAGTCCACTGTAGGCGACAGCGATCTACTATCAGGTGGCGATGGCTATCACCATCAATCTACTATAGGTGGCACTACAGATGGTGCCTCCCTCCGTGACTGACTCCATCAGATCTCGAGCAGCCTATTATCAGATAGCTGCAACTGTCACCATCAACCCACTACAAGCTCTGCCTATAAAAAGGATCCTCCAGATATATTTTAAAAGAGCTCTAAGCTCTCTTCTCCTTTCCAAAAATTTGCCGAACACTTATCTAAGCACTCTATTTTTGTTGGCCAGAAGAGTTAAATTGATCGTCGGAGGGTCCCACCGAAGCCACCACCACCGACTCTGGATGGGACTTTATTTTGCAGGTCACCGATGGTGACCTCATCCTCCTCCACTCCAGCTCCTTCCGACATCGATCAGATTCTGCACCAACAATAGGCAATGTTTAAAAAGATTATAACCGCATCATTGTGCGAAAATTGGACTCCTTGAGCATCCTCATTGGTGAAAGTGATGGACTCTTTAGTTCTCCACCTCTTTTTGGGCTCGATTGACCCACTAGAAAGTTCCTTAGAGATGGTGTTGATGATGCCAAGGGATGGCCGATCCACCTACTGCTCCTTTTTTTGCAGTTTTGGTTGTGGCAATGCCCTTGGTCGATCTTTCCATCCTTCAGACCGACGTCGTAGAAATTGATCGAATTTGCCTCACCTGATGAGCTCCTCGATCTCATCTTGGAGTTGAATACATTCTTCAGTATCATGACCGTGGTCACGATGATAGAGACAGAACATATTTGGATTGCATCTACTAGGATGTGAGTGCATCCTTTCAAGCCTCGGTAGCTGCTCCTTAATTTTCATTAGTAGTTGCATTTTTGGAGCATTGAGGGGGGCATAATTATGGAACTTTCGGAGGGGAGAACTCCATTGCGCCCTTCTGTCGGGGCTTCCCTGCTTCTAAATCCGAGGAGGAGTTCGGGCTCGCTTGCACTCGGTGAGAGTTCGGGAGCACAGCCGAGCTTCACGCAACTTTTCTTCCTCCGTGGGCCTACCCGACTCACCGATTTACCGCTCTCCAATGGCTTCATTGTCTTTGGCCTTGAAGGCCTCTTTCGCTCGGACATACCCTTCAGCTCGACCTAGCATATTAGCAAAATTCCTGGGGTGCTTCTTCTCTAGGGAGAATAGCAGATTGTTCTTCTGAAGGCCATCCTTTAGCACGGCCATCGCAATAGATTGGTCCAGATTTTGGACCTCTAGCACAACGGCATTGAATCGATTAACAAAAGCTTAGATGGATTCTCCCTCCTATTTCTTGATGTTGATGAGGAATTTCGAGCCCCTCCTGGACATCGGCTACTAATAAAATGAGCCACAAATTGATGGCTCATCTGGTCAAAAGAGAAGATGGTATTCGACTTGAGGATCGAGTATCAATTTCTAGTGGCTCCCTTTAGGGTGGATGGGAAGGCTCGGTAGAGAATGGTGTCTGATGCTTAATGAAGCAGCATCATCATCCGAAAGGCCTCCAGATGATCAATCGGATCGAAGGTCTCATCGTAGCTCTCAAATTGAGGAAGCTTGAAGTTTGGCAATATCAGTTCCTGCATGATGCATAGAGAGAAAGAAGGATCGATACAGATATTACTACCATGAGAGGGGGGAGCATGGTGGAGTTCTTTGATCCATCGGTTCATCTCTTATAGTTTTCGATCCAGATCCTCTCAGTCATAGATTTCTAAGGTCTTTTGGTTGAACAGGGGCAAAGTTCCCCTAAGGGTAGAGTAATGATCAGAGTAGGGGCTCTCGGCTCTCTGCTTTCTCTTTTCGGAGGTCATCGGTCGATTAGCCCAAGTCGACCATCCCCAGATCGAATCATGGGTCTCTAGAGAAGCCTGCTCCAATTGAATTGATGCTGGAGTCTGTCACTGCATGGCTTGCACCGCCTCCATGAGATTGCGAACCTACTGGACTAGTAGGTTGAATTGCTTTGCATCCACCATGACTACAGATGAAGCTTGAGTTGTTGGAGTTGAAGCGAAAGTGGATAGATCTGGATGGGATCTGGCTGCAGAGACTGTTGACTGTCGGATTGAAGCTTTTCTGAGAGGTATTTTTTTCTGAAAAAAACTCTAGAGAAGAAGAAGAGAGATCGCTACTGAGCACTCTTTTAAGAATAAGAGAACCTCAGGAACAGAGGGCCCTTCCTCTATTGCCAATCTTATTGGTGCAAATTCTAATCATCGTCGGAGAAGTGATGGAGTTGGAGAAGAAGAGACCACCGTCGGTGACCTACAAAAAATGTCTCATTCAGAGCTTGGGGGGTGGCTCCGACAAGACCCTCCAATAATCAAGTTAGCTCTTTCGACCAATAAAAATAAAGTACTCAATCAAGAAAGTTGCAGAGTATTGAGAAGAAGAAGAGAGCCTGAAAAAAACATATATGAAAGATCCCTTTTATAGATGGAGCCAGTAACAAACTGATAGTGACAGCCATAACTGTCGGGTAGTGGGCCGCTCAGGACCATGTGGAGTTTGTTATGAAGGATAGTATTTGTTGTTGTAAGATGCCAGTCCGTTTGAGATTTGATAGTCAAAGTTTGGAGGAGTAGGCATCGATTGGTGATGACCTTTGAGCTATATTAATTCTAGAGGAGTTTGGACTCCTCTGAGGTAGTTCGGGTGTGGGTCGATTCATGCCATGTTCGAGGTTGGATTTGTATAAGAGATGAGACTTCTAAAATTAGAAAGTAGATCTGCTGGAGAGATCTACGCATAGCTCTTCTGGAGGAGAAATTCGAGAAAGAATTTGCCTGATGGAGGAACCCAGAAGGAGTTTGGCTGCTAGAAGAGTTTGACTATTAGAGAGAGATCGATCGAATGGGATGCGCAGGTATTGAGGACTTGGTCGATTCTCTAGGATGGTATTGACTGTTCAAGCTTGCCTAGAGAAGAAATCCGCGACGTCTTGTCGAATCCAAAATCGATCTTCCCAGTCAACCAGATTCTCTGACTATAGTGTCGGAGGTTGGCTATTCCAAAATGATTCAAAACTTGAATATTCCTGTAGGTTGAGGTTCAATTTCTATATCCGCAATCAAACGAAACTGATTTAGTCAAAATCTTAGCCAAACTTTGGTAGGCATGGATTTATCCCCAACATATATTTTTTAAAATAATAATAATAATAATATTTTTTAAAATATATTTTAATTAATCATAATGAATTATGATTCATAATACCTATTATAATTAAAATTCAAAGATAATTTGATAATCAAAAATTAAAAACTAATTATATTTTTTTAAAAATATAAATCATATAAACTATATTTTTATATGCAGTATGAAAAAATATAATACATCTAAAAGATATAATACATAAAAAAAAGATTAGGTCCGATCCTTATCGTTGCCTGCCTCCTCCTCTTGCTCCTCTTCTGTAGCTGGTGGATGAGAGCCAGATGTCCTAGCATCCTATAATAAAAAATAAAATAATATTAATAAGTTTTAATATGGAGACGTATCTTTCGATACACTACTTTGATTCTCGAATAGTTTATTTCTACATGTTCAATTTGATGATATGGAGCTATAGACATCCCTGGTCCATCAATTGGATTGTTAGATTGAATTTTTAGCTCCTAGATCTCCTTCCTAGACTCAAATCTAAATATACAAAGTTTCTAAATATAAAAAATTAAAATAAGTAAAAGAATTTAGTAATATAATTACTTGATGTGATGGTTGGGATGACGAGTTTAGCTGGTCGCACAGCAGCGGATTTTAAAAAAGCTTCATGATCATATCACGGATGGCATCTAGGAGATTTTGAGGTCATTGGCTTAGAAGCCTCTGCACAATCTTCTTTATGTGCGCATCACTGTGGGTCTGGGATGTCAAGGCCTGTAAGGATGTCGGAAGATATCAAGGCAATGGAGGATCGAAGCTGTGGCCGAATCTTATGACCCGGCTCCTACTCATCCCCCGGTGGCACTGAGCCATCCCTCAAGATCAAGAGAGGCTAAGAAGTCGGTTCATTGCCGTACCTCTTAGCAACATGCCCTACATAACACATCTACACAGTTTAGAAATATATTATTTTTAATATAAAAATTAGATCCTATAATAACTTAATTAGTAAATAAAGTTTGAAGTTCTTACCATGATCTATCGCGACATAGAATCTAAATAATCACCAGTCCTCCTAGACTAGTATGTGGCCCACCACAACTATAGCTGATCTGGTGGACGATCCAGTTGTCGTGTCTATAATAAGTAAATAATAAAATTAAATTAATTAAAATATGTATATAAGAGTTTTTATAGTTCTAGTGAGGAGTTTTGGTGTTAATTTCTTACCAGTCTATCGGCCACAACATGTATGCTGATTGAGCCACCCGTGTGCTTGATCAGATCTTGCTAGGCTACTTGGCAGTGCCTACCAAAAGTACTCCTCACTGCTTTACTAGCCATAGAGGAACTACCATATGTCTGCCGGTATCCAATGATCTATAAAGGACCTCTAGTCCAATGGTGACTTGGAACTAGAGTGCTAGATGGTGGATTATTTGAGGCTATAAAGGCCATCTCGAAGCCTCCATATAGCCACCTCCTCGAGGTCTAATGGCCAACCTCCTCATATTGGAGAGTCTCAAATCGGTAATACTCCTACAAGATAGAAGCAAGTATGTATTAATATATAATTAAAATATCAACTTATCAAGAAGGAATAAATTAAACTAGTTTTGACTTTCCAAAAACATCTTCCAAGCTGCATCACAAGATCCCGATGGCCAACTTGAGAAATCATTCACTGGGTTCGGCATCAACCAGTGCATGATCCTGATAATGACATGAGATGTTGAAGGCTCTCTGAATATGCTTCAAAATTGATATCGAAGAATAAATATTAATTATAGAATTACTAAATTCTAAACATATTAATTAAGCAAGTAGTATTTACGAGTGGCTCTGAATATGGATGATCTATCTATCCTTCGATCGAGTTGGAGATGCCACGAGCTGGGTACGTCCTCAACCATGGTGCTATGTTCGAGAGCCGGTGGTCGCTACTGCATGCGATTGTGGATCACTGGTGACTCCCTATTCTCCAAACCTAAGTGTAAAAAATCTAATATAAAAATATTATATTAGTTAATAAATAATAAAATAATCTAAATAAGAAGAAATAAAGTATTAGAGTTTACCGCCTAGTGTGAAAGGTGCAAAACCATGAGAACTAGCCATCCGATTGCTCTCTCCTCGAGAGCTTTGTCCTTGACTAGCATGGCTCCAACCTTTAGAAGATATGATATATAATCTTTAAAAAAATAAATAAATAGATTCACCAAATTAATTATATAATTATGGATGATAATACAAGATTTAAAATAATGCAAGATAAATAATTAAAATGATCCAAAATTATGTACTTAGCATAACTCATCGGTCTTTTTAGATGTTTGGTATCCTTTAGAATCTTCTTTTGATTCTTCCTTTTCTTCTTCCTCCTTCTTCCACCTCTTCCTCTTCTTCTTCCTCTTCTTTTTCCTCCTCTTCTTCCTCTTCTTAGGGAGGAATGTCTTTTAAAATAATCTCAGTTGGATCTACCTCCTCATGTTGGCCATCTTCACATAGGAGTATTCTTGGAGCATCCAATTCCACATCATCAAAGGATTGATGAACTCCTACTATCTCATCTTCTTAAAAGCATTATGATAATTGGAGCTCTTCTTCTTCTTCGAGCGTGTAATGAATAGTTGAGACTTAATTTTGCATACAACCTAGTAATTTTTTCTTTCTTTTTTCCTTGATGGAAAAGGAGTATAATATACTTGAGTAGCTTGTGCAGCTAGTACAAATGGATCATTGACATGAGCTTTTGATCCATGTTTGATATCAATAAGCCTATGCCATGGATCAACCTTCATATCATTGTTGGTATCGAATCATTGGCACTTACATAGAATGATGTTATTACCTCCAATGTAACTCATCTTAATAACTTCTTCAAGGATTCTATAATACTCACTCTCCAGCTTATCTTCCCACTAGCTGCCTTTTATACACACACCACTGTTCATTGTGCTTTTGTAATTTTTATATTGTTGGGTGTGAAATTTGAAACCATTTATGTTGCAGCCACTATAGCATGTCATGTAATTTTTAGGCCCGTAACCTAATGATCTCATCTTCCTTGGTATAGACTTGAATGACCAATTGACGAAACCAACATACAAAGTTCTCTAAGCGCTATGTTGATATTTCTTCATCAGTTATGCTCAGATTTTCTTCTTTCAGTATCTCATCATATTGCCTAAACATGCATAAGATAAGTATACTAAAATAAGTGATTAAAGAGATGGGATTGTGATGGACACTTATAGGACATATGGGTCGACCTTCGCACAGTTTAGCAGAACATATGTCTCTGTCTGTCAAAGTTTAGTATCAGAGAAAACCTGGCAAACCTCGAGCCCAAATTCTTGAGTGGGATAGGTAAATATTGAGATCTCCTGCACTAATCTCTCAGCACCACCATCATTATTTTGATCCACTTAAGTCAGCTTGATTTGTACACTGGAAAGTAGTATCGACTGAAATTTAAAATTTCTTCTATTATGTAAGCCTCTATAATAGAACCTTCGACTCGGACCTTATTTTTTACTTTCTTCTTGAGACTGTGCTTATATCTTTCAAATAGATACATCCATTTGTACTACACTAGACCTTCCACCCTAGCTTCATATGCCAGATGAATCACCAGATGCTTCATGGAGTCAAAGAAGCTAGAAGGGAATATCTTCTCCAACTTATATATGGTTTCTATACTTCTAGCCTCAAGATTGGATATATGGTCAATGAATAGTTCATAGCACAAATATCTCTAAACAGAAGGCTAAGCTCAGTCAAAGAACTTCATATGGAGTTGGAAAATAAATCACACCAAGCTACTTGGAGTAATCATTGCATAAATACATGGCAGTCATGGCTCTTTAGCTTATAGAATCTACAGTCTTTGACATTTACGGACCGAGCTAGATTACTTGCATAACCATCTGGGAGTTTAAGATTTTTACACCATTCACAAACATCCTTCAACTACTTCCTTATTAGGATATAAGATGCTTTCGACTTCAAAAAATTTTTTAGGTGACACCTCAACCAACTCTAATAGAGGATGCCTGCATATATTCTTCATATCTACTTAAGCTTTGAGATTGTCCTTTGTCTTGCCCTTGATATTCATAACAGTGTAGAAAATATTGTCAAATACATTCTTCTCGATATGCATGACGTCAAGGTTATGATGGATTAAATTGGTAGATCAATACAATAATTCACAAAAGATGCTTCGCTTCACCCAATTATAAGTTTTGTCGAACTCCTAAGGCTTCTGCTTGTCAAATTCAATACCAAATGGGACTTCATCCAATTAGAATATCTTTTGAAATACTTTTATACCACTGAGTCGCTGGGGTGCATGATCCTTTTCTATCTTATTTCTCCTGAAACTGTCTCGCTGCTTTCGAAAAGAATGATGCTTAGGAAGGAATTGATGATGACAATCGAACCAGCAGAGCTTATGACCATGCTCAAGGTAAGATGACTTTGTGTTCTCTGTACAATAGGGATATGCTAGCTTTCCATGAGTGCTCCATCTTGACAGCATCCCATAAGCAAAAAAATTTGCTTACATTACACATCAATGCATTCTACTTTTTTGATGCATCAAAAGTATGAATGCCATTGGACCATAACAATTTCAGCTCATCAATAAGAGGCCTTAGATATACATCAATGCTTCTACCAGGATGTCATGATCCATGAATGAGTAATGTAAGCAAGATGTTATATTCTTTCATGCACATCCTAGGTGGCAGATTGTATGAAGTAATAAGGATTGGCCAACATGAATAAGGGACTGCTGCAAAATCGAACGGTGTAAAGCCATTAGTAGATAGACCCAGCCAGACATTACATGATTCTTGAGCAAATAAAGATTGGCATGTATCAAATTACTTCCATGCATCGCTGATCGATGGATGACACATCATATCGGGGTGCTTGCATGGTCCTTCTTTATGCTATCTCATCTACCTGGCAGTATTCATGGACAAGTAGAGCCTCTAAAGTCTAGGAGTAAGAGGAAGATATCAAAGAATCTTGTATGATATATCCTTCTAATTTCTATCCTCTTGCCTTAGCTTAAATCAACTTGCACTATATATGCTACTGTTAGATATATGTGCCCTAGAAGCCAGAATTGGCTGACACTTGTAATACACTTCTAGGGGCAAAATTATAATTTTGACTATAATTAATGAAATGGGTTATTTTCTATCACACATGTGTATTTAGTGTCTGTGATACATCCTTTGAGTTAATGGTAATGATAATTCATATTTTCAAGAGTTGAAAATTTAAGACATGAATAATCATTATTAACTCATAAACAGCTCCCGACCATAGGATCATCACGAGGATGGTGATTGATCCGGAAGGTTGGTGTACGATCGCTTCTCTTTAGTAGATGAGTCTTGAGTCTACAGTGTGGAGACACCGGAGCGAGAGTACAGATACTCGTTAGAGAACGAGGGCACTGAGCGTGACCACCTCGAGTAGTCATTAGGAAGTCTACCTTCTCGTCAATGACTGACTCGATGCTGCAGTAGTGTGTCTGGTTCTTTGACCTGAGATGCATCGGCAGTTCACCTTGAGGGTGTTATAGTTTGACTACACCATTACTCGGTCTCCTAGCCATATGGAACCCTGAGGTGTATGTTGGCTGTGACATGTTCATTGTAGGAACTGGATTGCATCAAGATGGGATCTATCTACCTCGGTGGTAGAGGAGTAGCCCTATGATGATCATGAGAATCAAGTCCTAAAGCCCATGGCCATGGCAGAGTGAAATAATAGAAAGAGTTTCTATTTAGATTTTCACATTGGACTCGAATCGAATGATTACATCATATGACAGAGACTAGGGTTTGATGAGTTCACCTTAACCCTAATCTGATCGAGGGCTCAAGATAGAAGAACTTAATCACACAGGTAGCTGCACCAAGAGGTTCACATTCAGCTCTGATGGGTTGCCACCATATACTGCTAGGTGTCACTGGTGGATTTTGGGAGCAATTAGAATGATTTAGATGATCGATCATTCTAGCTGTTCGAATCAGAAGAGTTCTGATCCATCGAAAGGAGTTTCGATGATGTCTATGATAGAGATCATGACATATCCCATTACCATACAGAACTGAACCTAACTGGGTCACACAAATAAGGGTTTGAATCTGGTGATCATCAATTGAACTGATCTAGTTCAATTGATCTGAATGAGATTCAATTAGGTTCAAGGAAATCGTGCTAGCACTCGATTGAACCTAACGTTCTTCTTTTACTATCATAAATAAGTTGTCCTGACTGAGCCAAAGGAGTTTGTGCTCAATCAGAGGCCTTCATATGGTCTGACTGGAGGTTGTCCAAGTCAGAATAAGGTTGTCTTATTTGTAAGACATTACCTGCCATTTTTGGTCACCTGCCATTTCTTGTTCTTTGACTTTGGTCAAAAGTCTACCTTTGACTGGTCAAACATTGACCATTCACCCTTTGACTTTTGACCACATGTCATGCACCTATTGGAGAGCTGGTGGGGGCCTGTCCCCCTGCCAGAACCTGGCAAGGAGAAGGGCGCACGCCAAGGGTGGCGTGAGCCCAAGTAGGAGGCGCCTAGGAGTCCTTGTTGGACAAGGACTCCACCTCCCTTTTGGATTCCAATCAGAGTTCTACTAAGAATCCAGTTTGACTGGTCTTAGGCGCCCTCTAAGGAGGAATCCAGGGGTCTCTATTCCAACCAATCAGATTTAGATCTGATTTCACAAAGGGTTGTGATTGGTTGAGAGGAAGAGGAGTTGGATCACAAGAGGTCTATAAATAAGACCCTGCGCCCAACCCTAATTCCAATGCTATTAGACACGCCCCAAGGCTGCCTCTCCCCTCCTTCTCCATGCCATAGTCTCTTCTCCTCTTGCTCTCCACGTCCAAAAGGTGTTTTGGACTTAGTTTGGTGCGATTCAGATCAAGGAAAGGCGATCAAAAGCAAGAAGGCTGCGCTGCTGCAAAAGGACGACTGCAGATCTTCAAAAGAGTTTTGAAGATCCTCCAGATCAGATCCAGATCTGATTTTTGGAGGTGTGATAGAGAAGAAGAGGATCTCCAGATCCAACCCGAGTGGATACCGGTAGAGGCCAGGCGCTTGCGTGGCTAAGATCCAGAACCTTCCGCTGCAATCAGGATCATCTACAGGGTAATAGGATTACCCAAATCAGGTAAATTAAATTTGATTTAATTTATCTTATTTTATTTTATTTATTAAAATAATAAGAATCAGATCTAAAACATATCAAGATCTGATTAGATCAAGAGAAAATTTTTGAAATATATCTCTTGATCTAATCAGATCTGGAACGAACCTGGACCGGGAAATCAGGATTTCCCTTCAACTGGTATCAGAGCCATGGTTCTAAATTGTTTAGATCTGATTTTAATTTTATTTTAATTAGAAAATAAAGTGATTTTAGATGTCACATGAGATGTGATCAGATCTGAAATCAGAAAAAATTAAAATTAAATGATTTGGATCTAAGATTATGAAGATATGCATGACTAGTTCTAGAATAGAATAGTTCTATAGAATAGTTTTTGCATGTCTTTGATTTAATCTGATTAAATCATATTTTAGATCTATTTTATTTACTATTTTTTGATATTATAAGTGTTATAATAACATCTGAAAAAATAGCAAATAAAAATTATTTAATTTTAAATATCATATGAGATATGATTGATGCATGTCTAGACTAGTTGTAGAATAGTTCTACATAATTGTCTAGATTAGAATTTATTTTGATTAGATCAATTTAAATCTAATTTTTTAGATTATTATGAGATAATTTAGATCTGAAAACATGCATGATTTGATACATGAGATGTATGCAAAATATGCCATGATTAGATCTACTTTATATATGAGATATATGATATAGATCTGATATTGTTTTGTAGTATTGAATGTTCCTGATTAAGGCGTTCCTCTTGGCCGTCCGGTCATAAGAATGAAGAAGGGTTTAAAGGCCCTCTCTTTCCCATTCGATGGGGTGTTCTTATGATGTGTAGGGGTGCTGCGTGTTCGTCCTTAATCAGAAACCCAAAACTTACTTTCTGCAAAACCCTAGATCCTGAAACCCTAGGATTTATTGTGCATATTTTGTTTATGAACCCTACTTAATTAAGAATTAAGATTTATGGAAATATTAATTAGGTCTAAAATTGAGAATTTTAGATCTAAGACATATTCATAATACTGGGTTCGGGCTTGGGTAGCTCAATTAGGTCTAAGCGGTTGATCAAACCGAATCAAGAGTTGGTTAGATGGGATCAACAATGCTTAAATTGACCAGCCTAATAGGATTAAGTCTGGGTCAAGATCGAGTCACGATCAAGCAAGACCTAATTAGGCTCAGAGGTTAGAGTCTGGATTGTAGGCTAACCCAATTGGTTCTGACTCAACAATTTGGTGTCTAAGGTAAGTTTGGCACAGACGACCGACTGGTTTTTAATTGGAAGCTACTCGACCTGAATGCGTTCTTGTACGAGTTAATGGCATATTCCTTCCACCGGTCTCACTTACCTGGCCATATCTGTTGACACAGTTCTGATCTGAGGTGGTCAATAATCCGAGCTAACCCATGCCACTAGGTTAGTCATAATTGTTATGACTAAGCCAAGTCTAGTTTAATGAGACCTGAATCAATTCTCCCTAAGAAAAGATTAAGTCTGAGGTCTTCCACCATTGTAGATGTGCGGGCCCTTCCCGGGGTTGATTGTTCTCGGCTGGATACAGTGGCTCAGTTGCACCGGGAAGATGCAACCATGTCTATTAGGCATTGGATGCTATGGGCTGGAGGATGAGTTGGGCTCAATATTTCGGATACGGTGAGAGACTCAATTAGGAACCCAGTCTATGCAAATGGTGGGTCTGACTTAACTAAGGAGTGGATCAATATTCCGGATACGGTGAGATTCATGAATTAGAGACCAAGTTTGGGTGCACCATGATTAGAGAATCATTGAACAAGAGTTGTTCACTCATTGGCTAACCCATCACCAATAACTGTTAGGTGAGGTGATGAGTCAGTTGGTGAGACCGCACCACCCACTAGAAATCATTAATCGCGGAGATTTTCGCATCTCTACAGAGGGAGTGTAGGGATCCGAGAAAATAGTGGGAGCTAATTTGTTTAAAAATAAAATCCCTAAACAAATTGGTCAAGTCAAAATTACAGTATCTAACTAGAATCTTTGACTCTCTACAGGAAAATGTCTGCGTCCAACCCACTTGGCACGTATCCTAGGACACACATAGACTGACTGGACCCAATTATAAAGATTGGCTCAGGAACTACAAAATTATTTTGGGTTCAGAGAAGTTAACACCATGTTTTGGACCAGGACCCTCCCACCTTACCAGCTCGTCCATCCACTTGAACAGAGAGCGTCTCTGGAAAAATGGATTGACGAAGATAATAAGGCCAGATACTTACATGTTGGGCTCGATGTCTGATGAGCTCCAGCGCCAACATGAAGATATCGGGACTGCTCGCCAAATGTTGGCTCACCTGCAGGAGATGTTTGGTGAACAGAGTCGCGCAGCCAAATATCAAGTCACGAAATGACTTTTTAAGGCTAAGATGCGTGATGGGCAGTCAGTCCAAGATCACTGTCTGACAATGATCAAGGACATGGAAGAGCTTGAGAAGCTCGGTGTGAAGTTGGACTTGGATCTGCAGAACGATATTATTCTGCAATCCTTGACTGATGCATATGGGCAATTCATCATGAATTACCACATGCATAAACTTCAAAATTCCTTGGCCGAGTTAATGAATATGCTGGTTACCGCTGAGCTTTCTATGAAAGGTTCTAAAGGCTCAGTTCTTGCTATGGAACGGACTTCTTCCAAAAGAAAGTCTTATGGAAAGAAAAAGAAGTCTGTGAAAAAGCAAAAGGTGGAAGGATCAAAGAAGAAGAAGGCAGAACCGAAGAAGAAGGTCCGATGGCAAAGGAAAGTGTTTCCATTGCAACAGCGACGGCCATTGGAAGCGGAACTGCCCTACTTACCTGGCCACCCTGAAGAACAAGAAGGAAGGTCCTTCTGGAGGTATGCTCGTTAATTGAGTCTAACCTTACGGTTTCTTCTGCATCCAGTTGGGTGCTTGACTCTGGTTCTAGTGCTCATCTGTGCACTTCTATGCAGGGTCTTGAGGATAGCAGGAGGCTGAGGGATGGAGACATGATCCTACGCATCGGTAATGGAGCAAGAGTTGCTGCAGTAGCCGTGGGAACATACCCTCTTCGATTACCATCTGGTTTAGACTTAGTTTTAAAAGACTGTTATTATGTGCCTGCAGCTAGCAGGAATTTGATTTCTGTTTCATGCTTAGCACAAGAAGGTTATGTGATCACCTTCTTTAAGGACCATTGTAACATTCTTTATGAAAGAAATAAAATTGCAAATGGTTTCCTTATTAATGGTCTTTATCAGCTACATATTGATGTACCTATTTTAACTATCGAGCAAAACGTGAATGCCAAACGACCTAGGGATAGTCCAAACGACAGATATCTATGGCACCTGAGATTAGGTCATATAGCAGAAGATAGGATCAACAAATTGGAGAAAAATGGGCTATTGAGTCCATTGACTTTTGAGTCATATCCAACTTGTGAATCTTGTCTTCAAGGCAAAATGACTAAACTCCCTTTTGTTGGACATGGGGAGAGGGCCACAGATCTCCTTGCCCTAGTACATACTGATGTGTGCGGCCCATTTGATGTGCCGGCTAGAGGCAATTTTGTCTACTTCATTACCTTTACCGATGATCTGTCTAGGTATGGGTATGTGTATCTTATGAGACACAAGTCTGAAGCTTTTGAAAAGTTCAAAGAATTCAGACATGAAGTAGAAAAACAAACTGAAAAAAACCCATTAAGGTTCTTCGATCAGATCGAGGAGGTGAATACCTTAGCCGGAAATTCCTAGACTATCTTAAGGAAAATGGCATAGTCTCTCAATGGACTCCACCAGGAACACCTCAACTCAACGGGGTTTCAGAACGGAGAAATCGGACTCTATTGGATATGGTTCGATCCATGATGAGCTTCACAGACCTCCCTGATTTTCTTTGGGGACATTCATTGTTAACTTCAATCTATCTACTGAATAGGGTTCCCTCTAAAACCGTTCCTACCACACCGTATGAGATATGGCACGGTAAGAAACCAAGTCTGAGTCATCTCAGAATTTGGGGTTGTCCGGCTCATGTCAAAAGACAACAAGCGGACAAGTTAGAGTTTAGGTCCTTTAGAGCTCGATTCATAGGATATCCTAAAGAGTCATTAGGATACTATTTCTACATTCCAGAAGACCACAATGTGATTGTGAGTCGACATGCCATCTTTCTTGAAAAATAGTTTATTCAAGATAGCGGCATTGGAAAGCAGATTAAGCTTGATGAGAAAGTCTCACAAGCAGAACGAGCTAAGGACCAAGTTGGAACCAAATCAGGTTGAGCCAATAAGAACACTACCTCCTCCACCTCGTAGATCGGAAAGAGTTTTCCCGTCCCCCTGAAAGATACTTAGGTATTATTTCAGAGGATGTAGAGGAAATGTTCCTCGTAGGTAATGGTGCTCATGGTGATGATCCCAAAACCTACAACGAGGCGATATCAGATATCGACTCCGAGAAATGGCTTGAGGCAATGAAGTCAGAGAATTGACTCGATGCACTCAAACCAAGTCTGGACCTTGGTAGATCCACCAGAAGGTATAGTACCTATTGGGTGTAAATGGATCTTCAAGAGAAAGATTGGTGCAGATGGGAATGTGGAGACATTCAAGGCTAGACTAGTGGCAAAAGGTTATAGTCAACGCGAAGGCATTGACTATCAGGATACCTTTTCCCCAGTAGCTATGCTAAAATCCATCCGCACATTGCTTGCCGTTGCAGCCTATTTCGATTATGAAATATGGCAAATGGACGTGAAAACGGCATTCCTAAATGGATATCTTGAGGAAGATATCTATATGGAACAGCCGCTAGGTTTCACATCCAGTGATACTGATCACAAGGTTTGCAAGCTGCAAAGGTCCATATATGGACTTAAGCAAGCATCTCGGAGCTGGAACACTCGTTTCAATGATGTGATCAAAAAGTTTGGTTTCATCAAAAATGAAGAGGAACCATGTGTTTTCAAAAGGGTCAGTGGGAGCGCTGTTGTCTTCCTCGTATTGTACGTGGATGACATCCTCCTTATTGGGAATGATATTCCCATGTTGACATCAGTCAAGATGTGGTTGTCCAAGGAATTCTCCATGAAAGACCTAGGTGAAGCATCCTTTATTCTAGGAATTAAGGTCTATAGGGATAGACCGAATAGGATGCTAGGACTTTCACAGAAGATGTACATAGAGGAAGTACTAAAGAGGTTTAGTATGGAAAACTCTAAGAGGGGATTAATACCCTTCAGACATGGTATTCATCTTTCCAAGAAGATGTGCCCCAGCACACCTGAGGAAATAGAACGCATGAGCAAGATCCCTTATGCTTCTGCAATAGGGAGCCTCATGTATGCCATGCTATGTACACGACCTGATATAGCCCATGCTGTGAGTGTCACAAGCAGATATCAGTCAAATCCAGGTGAAGAACACTGGACTTCTGTGAAATGTATCCTTAAGTACTTGAGAAGAACTAAGGATATGATGTTGGTCTTTGGTAACGGAGAACTCCTGGTCCAGGGATACACAGACTCGGACTTCATGTCCGATATAGATGATCGAAAGTCGACATCTGGCAGACTGTTTGTGCTGGAAGAGTTCCAAGCAAACGGTGATACCATCTCATCCGCGATTACCTTGAGAAAGATTACGTTGAGGTCAAGAGAGTCAACTCCGCAGATAATGTGGCAGACCCACTTACAAAGCCGTTGGGCCAGCAGAAGATCGAAGCCCACCTTGAGAAGATGGGACTTAGACTTGTAGCCAATTGGCTTTAGGACAAGTGGGAGATTGTTAGATATATGTGCCCTAGAAGCCAGAATTGGCTGACACTTGTAATACACTTCTAGGGGCAAAATTGTAATTTTGACTATAATTAATGAAATGGGTTATTTTCTATCACACATGTGTATTTAGTGTCTGTGATACATCCTTTGAGTTAATGGTAATGATAATTCATATTTTCAAGAGTTGAAAATTTAAGACATGAATAATCATTATTAACTCATAAACAGCTCCCGACCATAGGATCATCACGAGGATGGTGATTGATCCGGAAGGTTGGTGTACGATCGCTTCTCTTTAGTAGATGAGTCTTGAGTCTACGGTGTGGAGACACCGGAGCGAGAGTACAGGTACTCGTTAGAGAACGAGGGCACTGAGCGTGACCACCTCGAGTAGTCATTAGGAAGTCTACCTTCTCGTCAATGACTGACTCGATGCTGCAGTAGTGTGTCTGGTTCTTTGACCTGAGATGCATCGGCAGTTCACCTTGAGGGTGTTATAGTTTGACTACACCATTACTCGGTCTCCTAGCCATATGGAACCCTGAGGTGTATGTTGGCTGTGACATGTTCATTGTAGGAACTGGATTGCATCAAGATGGGAATCTATCTACCTCGGTGGTAGAGGAGTAGCCCTATGATGATCATGAGAATCAAGTCCTGAAGCCCATGGCCATGGCAGAGTGAAATAATAGAAAGAGTTTCTATTTAGATTTTCACATTGGACTCGAATCGAATGATTACATCATATGACAGAGACTAGGGTTTGACGAGTTCACCTTAACCCTAATCTGATCGGGGCTCAAGATAGAAGAACTTAATCACACAGGTAGCTGCACCAAGAGGTTCGCATTCAGCTCTGATGGGTTGCCACCATATACTGCTAGGTGTCACTGGTGGATTTTGGGAGCAATTAGAATGATTTAGATGATCGATCATTCTAGCTGTTCGAATCAGAAGAGTTCTGATCCATCGAAAGGAGTTTCGATGATGTCTATGATAGAGATCATGACATATCCCATTACCATACAGAACTGAACCTAACTGGGTCACACAAACAAGGGTTTGAATCTGGTGATCATCAATTGAACTGATCTAGTTCAATTGATCTGAATGAGATTCAATTAGGTTCAAGAAAATCGTGCTAGCACTCGATTGAACCTAACGTTCTTCTTTTACTATCATAAATAAGTTGTCCTGACTGAGCCAAAGGAGTTTGTGCTCAATCAGAGGCCTTCATATGGTCTGACTGGAGGTTGTCCAAGTCAGAATAGGTTGTCTTATTTGTAAGACATTACCTGCCATTTTTGGTCACCTGCCATTTCTTGTTCTTTGACTTTGGTCAAAAGTCTACCTTTGACTGGTCAAACGTTGACCATTCACCCTTTGACTTTTGACCACATGTCATGCACCTATTGGAGAGCTGGTGGGGGCCTGTCCCCCTGCCAGAACCTGGCAAGGAGAAGGGCGCACGCCAAGGGTGGCGTGAGCCCAAGTAGGAGGCGCCTAGGAGTCCTTGTTGGACAAGGACTCCACCTCCCTTTTGGATTCCAATCAGAGTTCTACTAAGAATCCAGTTTGACTGGTCTTAGGCGCCCTCTAAGGAGGAATCCAGGGGTCTCTATTCCAACCAATCAGATTTAGATCTGATTTCACAAAGGGTTGTGATTGGTTGAGAGGAAGAGGAGTTGGATCACAAGAGGTCTATAAATAAGACCCTGCGCCCAACCCTAATTCCAATGCTATTAGACACGCCCCAAGGCTGCCTCTCCCCTCCTTCTCCATGCCATAGTCTCTTCTCCTCCTTGCTCTCCACGTCCAAAAGGTGTTTTGGACTTAGTTTGGTGCGATTCAGATCAAGGAAAGGCGATCAAAAGCAAGAAGGCTGCGCTGCTGCAAAAGGACGACTGCAGATCTTCAAAAGAGTTTTGAAGATCCTCCAGATCAGATCCAGATCTGATTTTTGGAGGTGTGATAGAGAAGAAGAGGATCTCCAGATCCAACCCGAGTGGATACCGGTAGAGGCCAGGCGCTTGCGTGGCTAGGATCCAGAACCTTCCGCTGCAATCAGGATCATCTACAGGGTAATAGGATTACCCAAACCAGGTAAATTGAATTTGATTTAATTTATCTTATTTTATTTTATTTATTAAAATAATAAGAATCAAATCTGAAATATATCAAGATCTGATTAAGATCAAGAGAAAATTTTTAAAATATATCTCTTGATCTAATCAGATCTGGACGAACCTGGATCGGGAAATCAGGATTTCCCTTCAGCTACATGAGCTCTTCTATTGGTTTTTTTTATAGAAAAGCATGCAACCATTACGGCATGCATCTATTTTCTCATATCCCATGTCCAACCCTTTCACCATTTTTTTCAAAGCATAGAATCTCTCAACAAGCTTCTTCTTCTTTGGTAGTAGTTTCCTTATTATTGCTACTATCCTATCATAACAATTGACCATCATATTAAACTCGGCCTTCAAGTTCAATAGTTTTGACACAGTCGATAGTACAGTGCAAGTTTCACATTTCGACTATAGTGGTTTATCAACATCTTTTAGTATATGATAGAAATCATCGCTACCAGCTTCTGGATCATCCTTCATATCCTAGTTAAATTCAAGACCAGTTGCATCAATAACCATATCCACCATTCTATCTATGTCCATGTTCTGCTTAGTTCTAACCCTTGCAACTTTCTTCCACGTCTCTCCATGTAGGTGCCAATGCTTTATTTGGGCATAAATCCAATCTTATATAAATGGACAGTAATTGTGTCCCTATCAAATATTTCTCTATTGCCACATCTATTACAAGGACAACAAGCCCATCCTTGATGTAAGAGTGCCACATTATCAAAAATAAAATCATAAAAGTACTCTACACCCTTCCTATATTCACCAAAAATCTTTTCGTCGACTACTCGACAGTCTATCCAACTACGATTCATGGCAAACTATTTAAGAATTTTGCATATACATAAATACATGGCAATTGCTAACTACTATTTTCTCATTCAAAATAGCTTACATAGTAAATTAATGCATCCTATCATCAACTAATAGGTAAAGATAGATCCAATCCCATTCAAGAAATGCATTAATTCTATTGGTCCACTACAGTAATCAAACACTATGCAACAAGGGCCGAAGAAAATTTTGGTAACATTTTTTCTTTATTTTTTTCATGTAGGGAGAATAAAAGAAAAATTCTATCCAAAATTTCTTTCAAACCCTCAACATACCGTTTGATTACTATAATGATCTATAGAATTACTTGCATTTTTTAAACCATCCTCATGAACAATCAATTGATCAATGTACATAATTTTTTTATCTATACAAAAATAAATAAATATATGGATGTATTAGAATATGTACATCAATCAACTGATGGGTCTATTGTTCCATACAATATAAATTTTATTCAAATTAATACATAATTAATGATGTCGAGTACTTTCCATTGGCTTGAGCATATAGAGCATGCGAGGATGAAATGCCTTTGATGCCAGCTATGACCCAAGTCTCGGGCACACAGGGCATGCCCCAGCCCCATTTTGTAATATTGCCCGACATTTTCTCTCGATTCAAACACTCTACATGCCGAGATCCAAATCTTGTACATCTAATTAATTAATTAATTAGTGATGATACTAGCCATCACTAATATTAGACAACATCAATCAATACTAATGTCGTCGCTAATGCTGCTACTTATAGTGATAGGGAAGGAGTTGTAAGATTGGGGCCGTAGGTCGGGGGTGGCAAGGCAGGGACCATGCTGTCAAACCAGCCAGGATGGGGCCTGAAGGAAAACCTAGTTTTCTTACCATAGGATCGATCTAATCTAATCAGATTTAAAGTAAAACTTTTCAAAATTTTTCTATGATCTAATTAGATTTGAGAGTTCTTAGATCTAATTAAAATGATCTGATTATAAAATCTAAAATTAAGAATAAAACTAGTAATATCTAATGTTACTTTATTGGGTAAACTATTTATCCTATCGATGATCTAATGAAATCTAAGATTCTGACTTGAGCCACGCACACGCCCAACCCCAACCAAAGTCCACTCGAGTAAATCTAAAAGTCCTCTCCTTTTAGATCTGATCTTAGAAGATCAGATCTAAAATTGATCTGTAGAGCCTTCGAACTGAACTTCGATGGTAGCACATTCATCTCTTGATCAGCAACTTATTGCGCCATCTTTGCAAGATCAGGGGCTCAACTTTTGATCTCTGATTTTGTGCAACACCTTGGGCATGGAGAAAAGGAAGAAGACCAAAAAGAGGCCATGGGAGATGGATGGAGAGGTAGGAATTCATCATAGATGAATTGCAATGATCAAACACTTTGATCATGGGTCTATTTATAGACCTAGCACCACCCTAGAGTCCTAGAGCTTTAAGCAACTAGATTGCTTAAAGTACAAGGATTCCAATTTGAAATCCCATGCCCACACCTATTTTTATTCAGATTTTATTGCACAAAATTCAAAAATAATGGCATGGAGAAAGGTGGATCAAGTTAGGTTGGTGCAAGAGATCTTATCTCCAAGAGTTTTGATCTATCAAAACTCTATTCCCTTATCCACTTAGGGTGCATGCTATATGGGGGCGTGCATCCACATTTCTTCATCCAAAATCTAATGGGGATGTGCGCCCTTAGATAAAGTCCAGGGGCATACACCCCAACCTCTTCCTTCTTGCAAAGAATAGGTTAAAGACCCCTTGTCCTAATTCCATCATATGATTTTAGGATAAGCCCTGATCTCATCAAGATAAACCTTGTTTTGACCCAGACAAGCCTTGTTTTGATCAGAACAAGCTCCTGTCAGATCAAGAAAAACCTATACAAGGTTTTCGAATGAGCCAAATCAAATTTGACTCAGTCAAGATGAACCAGAATGAAGACAAAAGGAGAAAGTCAGGCATAATCTTGTGCTAGCACGAATTCTTTGAACCTGATTGGATCTAATCCAAATCAATCAAAGTAGATTAGCCCAATTGATGATATCCAGATCCAAACTCTTATTTGTGCAACCTAATTAGGTTCAGTTCTATATAGTAATGGGATATATAACAATCTCCATGATTGACATCATTGAAACATCTTTTAATGGATCAGAACTCTTTCGATTAACCTAATTAGAATCATCGATCATCAAGACAATTCTAATTGATCCCAAAATTCACTAGTGATACTTAGCAGTATGTGGGGGTAATCCATTAGAATTGGATATAAATCTCTTGATGCAGCTACTTGTGTGAATGGATTCTTCTATCATGAACCCCGACAGGATTAGGGTTAAGATGAACTCGTCAAACCCAACACCCGTTATATGATTGAATCATTCGATTCGAGTTTGATGTGAAACTATAATAGAAAATTCTTTTCTATTATTTTACACTATCATGGTCATGAGCTTAAGGACTCGATCTCATGATCATCATAGGACTACTCCTCTACCGAGGTTGATAGATCCTCTATTGGTGCAATCCAATTCGTATAATGAACATGCATGCTATAACCAACATACATCTCAGGATTTCAAATGGCTAAGAGACCGAGTTATGGAGTAGTTAAACTATAACACACTCAAGGTGAATTGCCAATGCATCTCAGGTCAAAGAACCAAATACACAACTATAACATCGAGCTAGTCATTGACGAGAAGGTAGACTTTCTTATGACTGCTCGAGGTGGTCACATTCAGTACCCTTATTCTCAAGAAGTATCTATACTCTCAATTCGGTGTCTCCATACCATAGACTCAAGACTCATCTATCCAAAGAAAGAGATCGTACACCGATCTTCTGGATCGATCACCATCCTTATGATGATCCTACGATCGAGAGTAATTTATGAGTTAATTATGATAACACATCCTTTAAATACTCAACTCTTGAGAATATATGTTATCATGCCCGTTAACTCAAAGAATGTATCATAGATACTTTGAATACACAATATAACAAAAAATAATTTTTTATTAATTTTAAGTCAAAATTATAAAATGCTCCTAGAAAGTATTTTATAAGGTGTCGGCTAATTTGGCTTCTAGGGTACTCATCTAACAAACTCTTACTTGATCTAAAGCTAATTGGCTACAAATCTAAATCCCATCTTCTTAAGGTGGGTCAATCTTCTGCTAGCTCAATGGCTTCATCAGTGGGTCAGTCATATTCTCTGTCGTGTCGACTCTCTTGACCTTGACGTATCCTTTCTCGAGATAATTATGGATGAGGTGATACTGTCGCTCAATGTGCTTGAAGTTTTGATGAAACCTCGGCTCCTTAGCTAGGGCTATGGTGCCATTGTTATTGCAATACAGAGGGATGGCATCTGACGGCATCACTCTGAGCTTTATAGTGAACTTCTTAAACCAGAATGTCTCCTTCACAGCTTTCGATGCAGTGATATATTCTGCTTCCATAGTGGAGTCTGCTATCACGATCTACTTGAAACTCTTCCAATTTATAGCACCACTATTGCATACGAATAGACTACTAGATGTCGACTTTTGATCATCTATATTAGACATAAAGTCTGAGTTAGTATACCTCTAGACCTAAAGTTCTCCATTACTGAAGACCAGAAATATATCCTTAGTCCTTCTCAAGTACTTAAGGATATACTTCACAGAAGTCTAGTGCTCTTCACTTGGATTCGATTGATACCTATTTATGATACTTATAGCATGGGCAATATCAAGTCATGTGCATAGCATGATATACATGAGGCTTCCTATTGTCGAAGCATAAGAGATCTTGCTTATGCGTTCAATCTCCTCAGATTTGTTGGGGCACATCTTTATAGAGAGATGAATACCATGTCTAAAAGGCACTAGTTTCCTCTTGAAGTTTTTCATGCTGAACCTCTTTAGCACCTCCTCTATATACATCTTTTGTGAGAGTCCCAGCATCCTTTTTGGTCTATCCTTATAGATCTTAATCCCCAAAATAAAGGATGCTTTTCCTAGATCTTTCATAGAAAACTCTTTCGACAATTATACTTTGACTAAGGTCAACATAAGAATGTCATTTCCAATAAGGAGGATGTCATCCACATACAGTACGAGGAAGATAACAACACTCCGACTGATCTTCTTGAATACACAGGGCTCCTTCTCATTTTTGATAAAGCCAAATGATTTGATCACATCATTAAAATGATCATTTCAGCTTCAAGATGCTTGCTTAAGTCCATAGATGGACCTTTGCAGCTTGCAAATCTTATAATCATCATCACTGGATGTGAAACCAAGGAGCTATTCCATATAGATATCTTTCTCAAGATATTCATTTAAGAATATCATTTTCACATCCATCTACCATATATTATAATCAAAATAGACTGTAATAGCAAGAAATGTGAGGATGGATTTAAGCATGGCTACTGGTTAGAAGATATCCTGATAGTCAATGCCTTCATGCTGATTATATCCTTTCACCACTAGTCTAGCTTTGAATGTCTCTATATTCTCATCTACACCTATCTTTCTCTTGAAGATCCATTTACACCCAATAGGTACTATATCTTCCAGTGGATCTACCAAGATCCAAACTAAGTTCAAGCGCATTGGGTCAATTTCTAACTTCATTACCTCTAACCATTTCTCGGAGTCGAAATCTGATATCACCTCATCATAGTTCTTGGGATCATCACCATAAACACCATTTTCTATGAGAAATAATTTTTTTACATCCTCTAAAATAGTATCTAAGTACCTCTCAGGAGGATGAAAAATCCTACTTGATCTACGAGATGGAGGAGATAGTGTGTGGATTGGCTCAAACTGACTGGGTTCCATAGGTTCCTTGCCTTGTTGCTCTTTGGAGACTTTCTCCTCTAACTTGATCTATCTTTCGATGCCACTATTTTGAATAAATTATTTTTTTAAAAAAATGGCATGTTGATTCATAATCATATTATGGTCTTTCGAAAGATAGAAATAATATCCTAATGACTCTTTAGGATATCCAATAAATCGAGCTCTAGATGATCTAGACTCTAACTTGTCTACCTGCAAACTCTTGATATGGACTGAATAATCCCAAATTCTGAGATGACTCAGACTTGGTTTCTTACCATACCATATCTCATATGGTGCAATATGAATGATTTTAAATGGAACTCTATTCACTAAATAAATGACTATCATTAAATTATCCTCAAAGAAACTCAAGAAGATCCATGAAGCTCATCATGGATCAGACCATATCTAATAAGATCCAATTTCTCTATTCTAAAATCCCATTATGTTGAGGCACTCCAGGTGGAGTCCATTGTGAGACTATGTCATTATCTTTGAGATAGTTCAGAAATTTTTGACTAAGGTATTCACCTTCTTGATCTGATCGAAGAACCTTAATAGGCTTTTCGGTTTATTTTTCTACTTCATGTCTAAATTTCTTAAACCTTTTAAAGGCCTCAAACTTGTGTTGCATTAGATACACATATCCGTACCAAAAAAGATCATCAATAAAGATGATGAATTTGAAAAAATTATCTCTGACCGGCACATCAAATGGGCCGTACAAGTCTATATATATGTACCAGGGCAAGTAGGTCTGTGACTCTTTTCCCATGTCGTACAAAAGGGAGCTTGATCATTTTGCCTTGAAGGCTTGATTCATAAATCAGATATGACTTGAAAGTCAATGGATCCATTAGTTCGGATTTCTTCAATTTGTCAATCCTATCTTTAGCTATATGACCTAGCCTAAGCTACTAGAGATACCTTTTATTGATACTATTCTTAGGTCGTTTCGTTCCAATGGCATTCACATTTTGCTCAACATTAAAAATAGACATATCTATATATAACTAATAGAGATCATTAATTAAGAAATCACTTACAATTTTATTTCTTTCATAAAGAATTGTACAACGATCTTTAAAGAAACTAATTATATTATTCTCTTATGCTAAATATGAAATAGAAATTAAATTTCTATTTTCAATAGGCACAAAGTAAGAGTCTCTAAGAACTAAAACTAATCCAGATGGTAGTCAAAGAGGGTAGGTTCCCATGGCCATAGCAGCAATTCTTGCTCTGTTTCTAATGTGTAGGATCATTTCACCATCCTTCAGCCTCCTGCTCTCATCAAGATCCTGCATAGAAGTGCACAAGTAAGCACTAGAACCAGAGTCTAAGCCCCAACTGGATGCAGAAGAAATTGTAAGGTTAGTCTCAATGACGAGCATACCTCCAAAAGGACCTACCATCTTGTTCTTCAGACTGGCCAAGTATGAAGGACAGTTTTGCTTTCAATGGCCATTGGTGTTGTAGTGAAAATATTTTTCTTTGTCTGTGACCTTCTTTGGCTCTCCCTTCTTCTTCTTTCTATCAATTTTCTACTTCTTAGCAGACTTCTTCTTCTTCCTAAAAAACTTTCTTTTGATAGAAGTCCACTCTACGGCCAGAATTGAGCCCTTTGAACTCTTCAAAGTCTACTCAGTAGTAACTAGCATATTCATTAACTCCACCAAGGTGACTGGAGTTTATGTGCATGAAAGTTCATAATGAACTATCCATATGAATCAGTCAAGGACTCTAAGATCACATCAATTTGTAGGTCCTTATCTATTATGACACCAAGCTTCTCAAACTCTTCTAGCTCCTTGATCATTGTCAAACAATGATTTTGAACCGACTGTCCGTCATGCATCTATGCTTTGAAAAGTCTCCTCGAGACTTGATAGCGGGCTGTGTGACTCTGTTCACCAAACAACTCTTGCAGGTAAGCCAACATTTACTGAGCAGTTCTAATGTCTTCATGTTGGCACTACAACTTATCAAATATTGATCCCAACATGTAGCATCTGACTTTGTTATCATCATCTAACCATTTCTTATGAGATGCTCTTTGATCTATGCTCGGACGGGCTGATAGAGTGGGAGGTTTCTGATCCAGTACATAAGATAGTTTCTCATAACTCAAAATAATTTTTATGTTCCAGAGCCAATCCTTGTAATTGGATCCAGTTAGTCTATGGGTATCTAGGATTCAGGCTAGGGGGTTGGATGCAGATATTTTTCTGTAGAGAGTTAAAGTTTCTAGTTACACTTGTAATTTGACCTAACCAATTTGTTTAAGATTTTTATTTTTAAACAAATTTAGACTCCCACTATTTTCTCGGATCCCTACACTTTCTTAGCAAGATGTGAAAGTCTCCATAATTAATGACTTTTAGTGGGTGGAGCGATCCTACCAACTGGCTCACCACCTCACCTAAAAGTAATTGGTGATGGATTAATGGATGAGTGGACAACTCTTGTCCAATGTTTCTCTAAATATGGTGCACCCAAACTTCATCTCTAATTTATTAAGCTCATCATGCCTAAAATATTGCTCCACTCCTTAGTTAAGTCAGAGCCACCATTTACACAAACTAAATTTCTAATTGAGATCCTCACCATATCCAAAATATTGAGCCCAATCCATCCTCCAATCTGTAGCATCCAATGCCTAATAGATATGGTTGCATCCTCTTAATGCAACTAAATCACTATATCCAGCCAAGAACAATCAACCCCAAGAAGGGCCCGCATATCTACAATGATGGAAGACCAAAGACTTAATATTTTCTTAAAAGGATTTTAATTTAGGTCTCTTAGACTCGACTAAGTCATAATGATTTTGACTAACCTAATGGCATGGGTTAGCTCGAACTGTTAGCCATCTTAAATCAGAATTGGAGCGACCCATATGGCCAGGTATATGAGATCGATAGGAGCGATATGCCATTAACTCACCATGAACGCATTCAGATCGAGTAGCTTCTAATTAAAAACCATCGGTCATGTCTACTAAACTTATCTTAGATACTAAATTATCGAATCAGAATCGATCGGATTAGCCTACAATCCAGGCTTGAACTGTGGAGCCAATTTAGATTTTAAAGTGATCGAAACTGTGGAGCCAATTTAGATTTTAAAGTGATTGACCACATATGGCTATGAATCAATCTTGATCTAGACTTATATCTAATGGACTGGTCAAATCTAAGCACTTTTGATCCCACCTAACTAACTCTTGATTCGATTTTATTAACCGCTTGACCTAATTGAGCTATCTATATCCAAACCTATGTTTTATGAAGGTATTTTAGATCTAAAAATTATAAATCTAAGCACTTTTGATCCCACCTAACTAACTCTTAATTCGGTTTGATCAACCGCTTGACCAAATTA
The DNA here is from genome assembly GCA_006176705.1 of Cocos nucifera. Lineage (NCBI taxonomy): Eukaryota > Viridiplantae > Streptophyta > Magnoliopsida > Arecales > Arecaceae > Cocos > Cocos nucifera. The sequence goes on from QRFJ01000835.1 coordinate 274,038, forward strand.
AGCTACCCATATCCGAACCCATATTTTATGAAGGTGTTTTAGATCTAAAAATTCATAATTTTAAGATTTAATTAATTTTTTAAACTTAATTCTTAATTAAGTCCAAGGGTTCATAAACAAAACATACATCAAAGATCCTAGAATTTCAAGATTTTGAATTTTATAGAAAAATAAATTTTGATTTCTGATTAAGGATAAACATGCAGTACCTCTACACGCCATAAGAGCCCCCTATCAAATGGGAAGAGAGGGCTTTTAAACCTTTTTTACTCTTATCACCGGATGGCTAATGGCAATGCTTTAATTAGAAATATGAAGTACACTACAAAATAGTTAGATCTACTACATATAACACTTATGCATTTTAAGATCTAAACTATACATGCTTTGTACACATCTCATGTATAAAAATTAAATACATACATGCATGTTTCAGATCTAATTACATCTCATATAATATCTAAAAATAAAATTTTAAATGATCATATCATAGAAAATTTTAATTTAGACTATCATGGCATAGATCATAAAACTAGTCTAGACATGCATTACATATATCACATATATAAAAAAAAAAAAATTAATAGACATACTTATTTCAGATCTGATTACATCTAATATAACATCTAAAATCTAATATATTAGATCATAAAAAATAAAATTAGATCAATCAAAACTAGATCTAAAGAACTAAAAATGCAGCTCTGATACCAATTGAAGAAAAAGCTAGTTTTCCTACCGCAGGATTGATCTGATCTGATCTGATCTGAAGCAAAATTTTTTAAAATTTTTCTATGATCCAATTAGATCTAAGAGTTTTCAGATTTGATTGGAATGATATGATTATAAAATCTAAAATTAAGAATAAAACTAGTAACATCTAATGTTACCTTATTGGGTAAACTATTTACCTTGCCGATGATCTGACAAAATCTGAGATTTTGACTTGAGCCGCACATGCGCCTAACCTCTACAAAAGTCTACTCAAGTTAGATATAGAAGTCCTCTCTTTCTAGATCTAATCTCAGAAGATTAGATCTGAAATTGATCTATAGAGCCTTCGAATTGAACTTCGATGGCAACACATTCGTCTCTTGATCAACAACTTATCGTGCAGCCTTTGCGGGATCAGGGACTCAACTTTTGATCTCTAATTTTGCCCAATACCTTAGGCATGGAGAAAAGGAAGAAGATTAGAAAGAGGTCATGGGAGATGGAGGGAAAGGCAGGGCTTCGCTATAAATGAATTGCAATGATCAAACACTTTGATCATGGGTCTATTTATAGACCTAGCGCCACCCTGGAGTCTTGGAGATTTAAACAACTAGATTGCTTAAAGCAGAAGGATTCTAATCTGAAATCCCATGCCCACACCTATTTTTATTCTGATTATGTCACACAAAATTCAGAAAAAATGGTGTGGAGAAATGTGGATCAAGTTGGGTTGGTGCAAGAGATCTTATCTCCAAGAGTTTTGATCTATCAGAACTCTATTCCCTTATCCACTAAGGGTGCATGCCATATCGGGGCATGCATCCACATTTCTTCACACAAAATTTGATGGGGACATGCACTCTGACATAAAATCCAAGAGCGCATGCCCTAATCTCTTCTTTCTTGCAAAGAGCAGGTCAAAGACCTCTTGTCCTAATTCCATCATATGGTTTTAAGACAAGCCCTGATCTCATTAGGACAAGCTTTGTTTTGACCTAGATAAGCCCTATTTTGACTAAGACAAGCTCCAGTCAAATCAAGACAAACCCATACAGGGTTCTCAGATGAGCTAAATCAAATTTGACTCAGTCCAAATAAACCAGAATGAAGACAGAAGGAGAAAGTCTGGCTCAATCGTGTGCTAGCATGATTTTCTTAAAACTGATTGGATCTAATCTAAATCAATCAAACTAGATTAGCCTAATTAATGACATCCAGACCCAAACTCTTGTTTGTATGATCTAGTTAGGTTCAATTCTATATGATAATGGGATATGTCGTGATCTCCATTATCGATATCATCAAAATACCGTTCGATGGTTCAGAACTCTTTCGATTCATCCAATTAGAATGGTCGATCATCAAGATAATTCTAGTTGATCCCAAAATCCATCAGTAACACCTAGTAGTATGTGGTGGAAATTCATCAAAATTGAATACGAATCTCTTGGTGCAGCTATCTGTGTGATTGGGTTTCTCTATCATGAGCTCCGATAGGATTAGGATTAAGGTGAACTCATCAAATCCAACACCCATCATATGATTGAATCATTCGATTCAAGTCTGATGTGAAATCCTAATAAAATTTTTTTTTCTATTATTTCACACTGCCATAGCCATAGGCTTAAGAACTCAATCTCATGATCATCATAGGACTACTCCTCCTCTATCGAGGTTGATAAATTCTCTTTTGATGCAATCTAATTTCTACAATCAACATGCTATAGCCAACATATACCTCAGGATTTTGAATGGCTAGAAGATCGAGTTATGGTGTAGTCAAACTATAATACACTCAAGATGAACTATCGATGCACCTCAAGTCAAAGAACTAGACATGCAATTGCAGCATTGAGCTAGTTATTAACGAGAAGGTAGACTTTCTTATGACTGCTCGAGGTGGTCATGCTCAGTGCTCTTGTTCTCAATAAGTACCTATACTCTCACTCAGGTATCTCCACACTGTAGACTCAAGACTCATCTATCTTAAGAAAGTGATCGTGCATTGATCTTCTAGATCGATCACCATCCTTATGATGATCCTATGATTGAAAGCAGTTTATGAGTTAATTATGATAACACATATCTTAAATTCTTAACTCTTGAGGATATGTATTGTTGGTGCAAAATTTGACCATCACTGGAGTCAAAGCAAGATTTGGAGAGGATGATGTCATCATTGGGACCTGTAAAATAAGTCTCATCTAGAGTCTGGGGTGGTGGCTCCGACAAGATCCTCTAATGATCAAGTTAGCTCTTCTGACCAATAGAAATGGAACACGTAGAGAGATTCTAGCAGAATTTTGAGGAAGAAAAGGAGAGCTTCCACCGAAAGCATATCTAGAGGATCTCTTATATGGATGGAGCCTATAACAAACTGATAGTGACAGTCATAACCATTCAGTAGTGGGCCATTCAGAGCCACATGGAGTTTGTTATGGAGGATAGTATCTATTATCGTGATGTGCGAGCCTAACAGGGTTCAACGGTCGAAGCTCAGATGGGAGAGATTGATGGTTCTTTTAGCTACATCGAGGGTGAGAGCAGAGGTCCTCTGGGATTGTGTGAGCTCAGAAGTAGCACTCCCAAGTCTTGAAAATATGAGAAGATAGGTCATGGGGAGACGAGAGCAAGCCAGAAGAAGAATCAGTCTCAATAGTAAAGTTTAGAAACTGGGTTGGCTCACACTGAGACTAAGTCGACCAAGTTCCTGGGCTGGGTCACACTGAGAACTGAGCTGGCTCAGTTGGAAACTGGGTTGACTTAGTTCAGGACTGGATTGGCTAGATCTCAGAGAAAAATTCAGATAGAAAGCAGTATTTTTGGGCTGTTGGCATGGTTCACAACTAGGTTGGCTTAGTTTGAGACTGAGCCGACCTAGTTGTAGGTTAGCTGGCTCAGTCTGAAATTGGGCCAACTTAGTTTTCGTGGATTATTATTTTATGTACGTGGATTGTTTGGATTTGGAAAGTTTTCCTATGAGCTTGGGCTTAATCCTTTGTAAAGTATATATATTGAAAATAGGTCAAGATTGTTAGAGTGCTTAAATGTGCTGAATAAAAGTTCTTTTCTTCTAAAAATCTTTTCTTCTCTTCTTCTCTATTTCTTGATTTATTTGATCGTGCTTCCATAGAGATCTCTAAAAAGTACTTTCTTGATTGCTTGGCTAATCATCAACGACCATATCGATCCATGTGGGAAGAGCGTATATTCCCAATATTTTGGTATCAAAGCGGTGTTGCATGGAAGAAAGGAAGACACCTAGGGTTTACTATATTTAGGATTTGTTGCATCAGGTTTTATCCTAAAAACTTCTAGTTTGCTTTGTGGTTGTATCCAGATTGAGGTGGAGATTGTTTACATGGAGGAATGGTGATACAAAAGTTTGGAAAGAGGATCTAGGGCTAGTTAGATCTTTTTTGAAGGATAGTTTTGCTGGTGTGTGAGATTGTGAAGGGTATTAGGGATCTGTTCTTGACTTGTTTGAAGTCATGGGATCAAGTTGATTTAAGGTAAATTTTGAGAAGCTCGATGGTAAGGAAAACTTTTACTCTATGGCAGTAAAGAGTAAAGGACTTGTTGGTTAAATACAGGATCTACAAGATCTTGACAAAAGAAAGGCCAGAAAAGATCAGTGTTGAGGATTGAAAAGAGTTGGAGGAAATTGCTTTTAGTATAATCTGGATGTGCTTGGTCAATCAAGTTTTGCCTGAGGTTTGCACAGAGACTATGGCAAAGGGGCTCTAGGAGAGACTAGAGAACACATACATGGGAAAGAACATGACGAACAAGCTATGGTTGAAAAAATAGCTGTATAGTCTGAGGATGCCCAAAGGTAGAGATCTTGTTGCACATATCCAAAGGTTCAATCGGGTGTGTTCTAAGGTGATGAGTTTGGATGTGAAGATCGATGAGGAGGATTGAACATTGCTGCTATTATATTTTCTCCCAGGTTTGTATGATGGTCTCATAACAACTCTAGTTTATGAGAAGGAGATCCTAAACTATGAAGAGGTTGTTGGTGTGCTCAGATCAAATGACCAAAGGGAGAAGATTTGCAAGGAAGACCCTAAGTCTGAAATCTTGGCTGTGAATGAAAGACAGGGAAGATCAAAGAAGAAGATAAGAGGAAAATCCAAGGGCAGGTCAAAGTCTTGAGATCAAAGGAAGATGATATTGAAATGTTATAAATATCATCAGTCTGGACACCTAAGGAGAGATTGTCTCCTTTTAAGATTAGAAAAAGAAAAGGCCAGCAAGAAAAATGATACAACTTCTGTGAGCAGTGACGAAGACCTACTAGTTGTATCAGATGGATCCATAGAGTGTGATACTATGTGGATATTAGATTCAGCATGCTCGCACCACTATACTTCTTATCAAGAGTGGTTTGCTACCTACCAGAAGGTCGATAGTGGAAGTGTCAGTCTTGGAGATGATCATCTATGCAAAATAGCTGAAATTGGCTTTATCAGGATGAGGATGTATGATGGAATCATTCATACATTATCAAATATCAGGTATGTACCAAAGTTGAAAAAAATTTAATTTCTTTGGGCTACATAGAGGAGCAGGATTATGCTTTTAGTAGCCAGGCTGGGAGTGGATGTCTGAAAATTTCCAAGAGAGCATTGGTGGTGATGAGAGGTAGAAGACTGAGCAACAATCTTTAAAGAATGAAAGGCTCAGTGGTAAATGATAGTGTAGAGGTGCTAGCAGTGGCATAGGAGGAGCAGATTTTATATCGACTGTGGCACTATCGGATGGATCATATGAGTGACCGTGGGCTCACAGAACTAAGCAGAAGAGGTATGATCCAAGCCCTGAAGAAGGAGGGCACAGATCTTTATGAGCCATGTATCTTTGGCAAATAGCATAGGATGAAGTTTGCTAGAAGTACCAAGTGCAGCGAGGGAGTGCTGGATTTAGTGCACTCAGATGTGCGGAGACCAGCTCCTGTATCAGCTAGAGGTGGGGCAAAATAGTTTGTTACTTTCATTGATGATTTCTCAAGGAAGGTGTGGGTTTATCTGATCAGAGAAAAATTAGAGGTGTTTGCCCGGTTCAGAGCCTGGAGAGGTGAAGTAGAAAATGAGTCAGGAAGATAGGTAAAGTGTCTGAGGTTGGACAATGGAGGGGAGTATACTAGCTTGGAGTTTAGGAAGTACTATGAGAAAAATGGCATCAAACATCATTACATGGTAAGGATGACTCCCTAGCAGAATGGTGTCGTAGAGACGATGAATTAGACACTGACCGAGAAGGCACGGAGTTTGAGGTTGTAGACATCACTCCCAAAGTTCTTTTGGGGTGATGCTCTAACTTTTTCTTATTTTCTTGTGAACAGGTTCCCTCATTATTAGCTGAATGGAGGCATTCCAAAAGAGGTCTGAAGTGAGAAGAAGGTGGAGCTTGGCTACCTAAAATTCTTCAGTTGCATAGTCTATGCACATGTGGAGGCAACTGAGAGGAGCAAATTGGATCCAAAATCTCAAAAGATGACATTCATAGGGTATCCACAAGGAGTCAAGGGGTATCATTGTGAGACTCTCAGGCACATCAGTTAGTGATCAGTAGGGACGTTATCTTTGATGAGAAGAGCATCTTGAGGAGGTCTGGGATAGATGAAATTAGAAAAACAAAGGTGAACAGTGGTGGCCAATCAGAGAATGATGGCAAGCAGGTTACATCCACTTATAGGAGTGCTCCTGTTGAGGTAGAGTTGGGTAGAAAAGTATTGTCTCAGATTGAAAATCAACATGGAGGGTTGATAGTTCAGATAGATGTGCAGGAGCAGTCACAGACATTAGGCAGAGATGTGCCAATAGGAGTGGCTTTGCACAAGCCCCAGCGTACTATTAGAAGACTGGTCAGATATGGCATTGATGAGGTTATCTCCTATGCACTCATCGCTGCTAATGGAGATCCAGAGAATTATGCAGAGGCCATGGAGAGTGAGGATCATGATTTATGGATGCAGACCATGATTGAGGAGATGGAATCATTTGAGAAGAATCAGATATGACAGCTGGTGGATCTTTCAGAGGATGCTCGACCTATTGGCTCAAAGTGGGTGTTCACAAAGAAAGAAGCACCTTCAAAATAAGGTGGAGTCAGATTCAAAGCAAGGCTAGTAGCAAAGGGATACTCACAAAGGGAAGGGATTGACTACACAAAAATTTTCTCTCCTATGGTGTGTTATACATCTATTCGAGTTCTGCTGTCACTGATGGCACAACATAACATGAAATTAAAATAGATGGATGTGAAGATGGCCTTCCTTCATGGGACTTTAGAGGAAAGATTCTACATGAAGCAGCTAGATGGTTTTATGGAGATGGGACAAGAAGAAAAGGTGTGTTTACTTAGGAAGTCTTTGTATGGCTTGAAATAATCCCTTCGTTAGTTGTATCGAAGGTTTGATAGCTTTGTCTTGAGCTTGGATTTCAGTAGATGTGAACATGATTGTTGTATCTATGTCAAGGATGTGGATGAGGAGGATGCCCCATACCTATTATTGTATGTAGATGATATACTCATAGCTAATAGAAGCACGGATGTTATGAAAAGGTTGAAAAGGGCATTATCATTTGAATTTGAGATGAAAGATTTAGGTCCAGCTGAGAAAATCCTTAGAATGGAGATTTGCAGAGATAGGTGCAAAGGAGTGCTCCATTTGTCACAAGAAAAGTATGTCCAAAAGGTTCTAGAGAGGTTTGGGATGGAGAAGGCCAAACCTGCAGAGATGCCATTATCGAGCCATATGTCTCTCTCTAAGTTACAGTGCCCCCAATCAGAAGAGGAGAGAGAGTATATAGAATGAGTTTCTTATGCAAATACTGTAGGCAATGTGATGTACACCATGGTGTGCTGTAGATCAAATATAGCATATGCTGTGAGCACGGTTAGTAGATACATGGCTAACCCTGGGAAGGAATATTGAAAAGCATTGAAATGGATATTGAGATATCTACATGAAACAAAAAATTATGGTTTAGTATTTGGTGGGCAGCCGGGAGGATTTGGAGAACAATCTGTCAAGATGTGTAAAGGTTCAGGTCCTCTGGAAGGATTTATTGATGCAAATTATGCTGGTGATCTTGATATATAAGGAGGTCTACTACTGGATACCTCTTCTGCATATATGACGGACCGATGTCTTAAAGATCAACCCTTCAACCAATCACAGCCTTATCTACCATAGAGGCCGAGTATATTAGGATAACGAAGGCTACAAAGGAAGCCCTTTGGCTTAGGAGGCTGATTGATGAGTTGGGGGTAGAGTAGAGCAAGGTTACACTATTCAATGATAGTTAGAGTGCTCTGTTATTAGCACAGAATCCAGTCTATCATGCGCGTACAAAGCATATAGTCGTGAGGTACCATAGGATCAGAGAGCTGATGGAGGAAGGTGAAGTGGAACTGATGAAGGTCCATACCAAGGAGAATTAATCTGATGCACTCACGAAGGTACTCCCCAGAGACAACTTTCAAAGATGTGTGGCATGGATGGGTCTGTTGAGAAGAGATGGGTTCATAAGGACTTGAAAGCACCAAGATGGAGAATGTGAGCTTAGAAGTGGCACTCCCAAGTCTTGAAAATATGAGAAGATAGGTCATGGAGAGACAGAAGCGAGCCAGAAGAAGAATCAATCTCAATAGTAAAGTTTAGAAACTGGGCCAGCTTACACTGAGATTGAGCCAGCTCAGTCAAAAACTGGGTTGGCTCAGTCCAGGACTAGGTCGGCTAGGTCTTAAAGAAAAATCCAAATAAAAAGCAGTACTTTTGGACTATTGACATGATACACAACTGGGTCGGCTTAGTCTGGCTCAGTCTGGGACTAAGCCAATCTAATCGTAGGTTAGCCGGCTCAATCTGAAACTGGGTCGGCTCAGTTTTCATGGGTTATTTGGGTTTGGAGAGTTTTTCTATGAGCTTGGGCTTGACCCTTTGTAAAGTATATATACTAAAAATAGGTCAAGATTGTTAGAGTGCTGAAATGTGCTGAATAAAAGCTCTTTACTCTTAAAAATCTCTTCTTCTCTTCTTCTCTATTCCTTGATTTATTTGATCATGCTTCTGTAGAGATCTCTAAGAAGTACTTTCTTGATTGCTTGGCTAATCATTGGCAGCCACACCGATCCATGTGGGAAGAGTGCATATTTCCAATAGGCTGCTGGATGGAGTTCGGAGGGAGTTTAGCTATTTGGAGGAGTCCGTCTGAAGGAGAAATCTAGGAGAAGTTTGATTGTTGGAGGAGTCCGATTGAAGAAAAAATTTGGTAGAAATTTGACTGTTGGAGGAGTCTGACTGAAAGAAAAGTTTGGTGGAAGGAGAAGTTTGAGAGAAGCTCGACTGTTGGAGAAGTCTGATGGAAGGAGAAGTTCGGAAGGAGTCCGACTATTGGAGGAGTCTGGTCGAAGGAGAAGTTCGAAAGGAGTCCGACTGTTGGAGGAGTTCGACCGAAGGAAGTTCGAAAGGAGTCCGACTGTTGGAGGAGTTTGGTTGAAGAAGAAGTCCAGTAGGAGTTCGACTGTTGGAGGAGTCTCAAGGTTTAACCATGGAGGCTGCTGCCAGATGGGATCCTTTCGAGATCAAGCATCCAGTCAAACTTCGGTAGGAGTGGGTTTATCCCTAACACTAGTCCTTCTACTCCCAAGTTTGAAGTTCAAGGGAAGGGAGTACCGAGTGTGACTACCAAAGTCCCTTTCCATTTACTATGCTTGCTAGGGTGAGGCATTTCTTGGTGCATCTACGCCAATGTTGAAGCTTCAAATATTTGAGGTGACCCGAACAGACACCTTTGGAGCTCCGTGCCAAAACTCTCCCCAGGGTACGGCATCATTATGGGCCTGTCCATCGCCAGTCTCTATCATGATAGAGGGGGCACGCATCAGCCATAGACCAGTCGAAGGAGATTCGTAATCATAACTGCCTAGAATCCTCAAGACTATTTAACCCGTTTCCTACCCCTGAGTCATTCCCTCTCCCGAAATCTTCCTCCTCCTCTTCTTCTGGTTTTCTTCTCTCCATCACGCGAGAGCTCAGGCTTTTCCTTCCACTTATTTTGATCCCAGGTGTTCTCCCATCTGTCTTTTGTGGCCTTCGTCATCTCCCTACCTCTTCAAGTCAACTTAGGTCAGCTTCGCTATCCCTTCCCAAGTAATTCCTGCGTTCTCTACTTTCCACTCCTTAGATCTCTTTGTAGAAGTTTTTTGTGCCTCATTTTCTTAGCTTTTCGAGCATTTTTTTTATGATTTTGCTTTGATCTAGATGTCCATCAAGGAATCCTGGTCGACCTGCTCGGAGAGTTCATCTCCTTTAGCCTTAGTGAACCTACCTCCCAGGGAGGCTGAGCTTTCTGAGTTGCCTCCTCCTTCCTTTGTACCGAAAGTTATTGCCTACCAACTTTAGCCTGACGATCTTTCATTAGCTAGAATTCAGTTCGGTATTCCCTCCAAATACAAGCTCAAACTTTTTGGACCTAACGATAGGGCCTGCTCTCCATCTTTCGGTAGAACCTGCTTGTATTTAGAGGCTCTTTAGGCTGGGCTTAGGTTACCCTTACCCCCTTTCATGGCCAACCTATTTAGATTTCTCAACATCTCCCTTGCTGCTATGGCACCAAATTCCTTTAGGTTCATCATAGAATTTCTTTCCTTGTGTACCATGGTAGGTATCCAACCTGCCATTTCCTTATTTTGGACCTTCTTTACCATCAAACGCCATCCGACTGCTAAGGACTGGTGGTATGTGTCCTCCCAATTCGGTAGAAAGGGATTACTTAAGGGCACCCTCTCTTCCATCCATGGCTGAAAGGAGAAATTCTTCTTCATCTCAAATCCATCCTTGAGGTTAGGACTTCCTACGTGGAGAGAGATAAGGGACTCGGTCCACCGAGCTCCAGGGCTGGAAAGCGAAGATCAGAGTTTGGCTGGTATATTGAAGGGTTTTAACGTTCCACCAATTCTCGATCTTTTGGATGAGCAGATCCTATCCAGTCCCCTAAATATGGTAGGTAGTCTCTTTTTTTTCTTTTTGGTTGGTTGTGGGATGTTCTTTATCCAGACCTCGACTTTTCTTTGACCTTTTCTGACTTCGATTTTATCCTTTATAGATATGACTCCTGAAGAGTGAGACCGTCTGACCAAGGGACTTAAATCCATCAAGAGGAAAGGCGGCTCCACTGGGGATCTTCCAAAGAAGGCCCGCATTGGTGAGTCTAGCCATGCCATGCTGATCCAGGCCACGCCTGCCCCCGAGCCTGCTACCACCATACCAAGTCTGACCCCATCCGAAGAGGTCACTCCATCTGCTCCCCTCCAGTTGGAGGAAGCCATGGGGAAAAAGAAAAAAAGGGATGTCGGCAAGAAGGTCGGAAGGAGGGTCGGGAGCTTCAAAAGTGGAGGTCCTGACCAAGAACAAGCTTTTCTGGATGATCGAAAGGTTGTCCAATCACTCATGAAGGAAAGTATTTTTTCCCACATTGCAACAAAGATGCTGTGAAAGGGCGACGTTGAGAGATTCGATGAGTCCTTCGCCACCTACCTTAAGGTAGTCTTCTCTCTCATAGTCTTGGTCTGGGATCATTTTCATTTTCGAAGTCAAGGCTCCCTAATTTTAACTTAGTTTTCTATCGTAGCTCGGGCATTATCTCTTCACCCACTCTGAGGTGGCTGGCCAGAGGTGGGTCGAAGCCTCGAAGGCCCTCGAGGAAGCTCGTGCGGAGGTCGAGAAGGTTCGAAATGAAGTCGAGAGCATGAGGGTGGCTTCAGAAATCCAATCCATCGAAGTCGAGTGCCTTCAGAAAGAGTTGAGGGTGGAGCATGAGAAGACGATGAACTTGAGGACTGCCTTGGCTTAGGAGGAGGAAAAGAGGAAGGCACAAGAAGGGATCGGCATGGCGGTGGAGAGAGCGATTGAAAGCTTCAAGTCCTCTAGGGATATGGAGGACATTAAAATAGCTTTTGCTTAGGAGGCCTTCATCGAGGGGTTCCAGATCTACCTAGGGAGGGTCGCTGAGATTTTTTTCGAGGTAGATTTGGACCTCTTAATGGAAGAGTCCAATGACAAAGCTGATCCTTCATCCCTCAGGGTCGGAGTTATCTCGACCAACGTTCCTTCTTCTTTAGCCATGGGAGCTATCCTAGAAGCTCCTGAATCCATCGCTGCAACACCCGAGCCTACCCACGGATCGGACGTGAATGAAGACGCTCCGACCTCTTCTATGGCCGAGCTATCCGAGGTTTAGATTTTTGATGATCGTGTAGCTTTCTATTTTTTTTTATGCTAATGTATTTTAAAACATCCAAGTAAATGAAAGATAAATCTTTTTCTAGCCTTACACTTTTTGTTGTCATTTGCATGGTTCAGAACGCTCTTGATGACCTAGATCATGACTCCCCTCTTCCAATTGATGCCGATCCTTTGCCCCATGTGGTTTCGATTAAACCACTAATTAGGAGCTTAAAGAAGGAGATTCATCACTTGAAGAAGAAGTGGAGAAAAATCAAGGATGATCTCCAAGAATCGAGGAAGAGTGCTTCGGAGGTGACTGTCAAAGTTACCCACCTTAGGAACCTGCACAGGAAGGACTCTTTCAGTTTCAGCATTTGGAAGGACAGCTTCGAGAAAGAAATGGCTGAACTGAGAAAAAGCGCCAACAACAAGTCTTGGAAGTTAATGGCAAAGATCAGCTTCCATGAGATCGACCTTATGATGCTGAAAGAAAAAATTCAACTGCTGGAGGGAACTTCATCATGGTCTACCAACAGGGCCCAATATGATTGGGACTGGTCCAAGAGGTTCTTTAAGCTTTAGAAGCAGCTTCACGACATCAAAGCCTCGCATAATGAGTATAAGCTAACTTGGTCTAAGAAGTTGACCACACTCAAGCATGAGCTTCGGGCAGCTAATAGAGAGGTGAGCTATCTCCAGCAACAACTAGCTAATCGTTGGTAGGCTATCTCTAGTGGAGAGTTAGAGGAGATTGCCTTCTTGAAGAAGACCATCGACAAGCTTTCAGAGACTGTCAGGATGGAGAATGTCAAAGTTCAGCAGTTGAAGCTCCAACTGATTTGTGAGCATCAAGTCATCCAGGATGTGGAGGCCAAGGCCGAGGTCCTAAGGAGGCAACGACTGGAGCTCGAGGGCCAGTTCGGGCATATCAATAGAGTGTATATAGATAATTTGTATAAAAATAAAGAACTTGAGGAGGAAATCATTAGGTTGAAGTAGGCCTTGGTGATGGCTGGCATCGATGACCCGAAGCCTAAGGAATCTAGTCCGTCTTAAGCCTATGCCTCTTTTTATATATATATATATTTCTTTTTGTAATTAGTCTTACCGATCCCTACCACATTGGCTTTCTTGTAATATATAGTCAGTTTGGCCGACCTTCATCCTACTTGTAATAAATTTAAACTTGTAATAAAATAATACCTTGTCCATCGTTGCCTCATGTGAATGCAATGCTCACCTTCGACCCTTCTCTCTCTATTTTTTTTTACTCTTATTAGGAGGAGGTTCTCCTCTTATTCCTAATGAGGCCATAGGGGTGTATTAGGACTGATGTTAGGGCTTCTCCCCTCATCCCGTCTAAAGTGAATGAGGCCTTTGATTTTGCTCAAGTTAGGATGAGGTTCTCCTCTTGTTCCTAATGGGCTGTAGGGGCACATTAGGGCCGTTGTTAGGGCCTCTCCCCTCATCTCGTCTAAAATGAGTGAGGCCTTCGACTTTGCTCACGTTAGAATGAGGTTCTCCTCCTGTTCCTAATGGGCTATAGGGGCACATAAGGGCTATGGTCAGGGCTCTCTCTCCTCATCTCGTCTAAAATGAACGAGATCTTCGACTTTGCTCACGTTAGGACGAGGTTCTCCTCCTATTCTTAATGGGCTGTAGGGGCACATTAGGGCTGCTGTCAGGGCCTCTTCCCTCATCTTATCTAAATTGAACGAGTCCTTCGACTTTGCTCATGTTAGGATGAGGTTCTCCTCCTATTCCTAACAGACTGTAGGGGCATATTAGGGCCGTTGTCAGAGCCTCTTCCCTCATCTCATTTAAAATGAACGAGGCCTTTGACTTTGCTCACGTTAGGATGAGGTTCACCTCTTGTTCCTACTGTGGTCGTATTTATCATGAGATTAAGTTCGGAGGGTAGTCCCCCTTTATTACCGATATACAACAAAGATTAGAGTGTTGAAGTAAGAAGATTTTATTATAATCAAGTCATTGGTAATACATTCGTAGATTTTCCGAATTTCATGGTTGAGGTAGGTCTGCCCCTCCGAGTTCCTTCAAGTAGTATATCCCGGGTCGGACGACTCACATGACCTCATAGGGTCCTTGCCAATTTAGGGCAAGCTTCCCCTGGTTCTGAGGCTGAGAGATGGTGGCTCACCGAAGCACTAAGTCTCCCACTCTGAATATTTTACCTCTAACTCTGGTATTATAGTATCGGGCCACCTTTTGCCTGTAAGCTACAATCCAAACTTGGGCTTGCTCTATTTTTTCTTCCAGTAGGTTGAGGTTGGCTCTAAGGTCTTTCAGGTTATGCTGCTCGTTGAAAGCCACTACCTGCATCGATGGAAGATTAAGTTCGATTGGGATGACTGTCTCAGCTCCAAAAGCTAAGGCGAAGGATGTTCCCCAATTGGCAGCCTTTGGGTAGTATGGTATGCCCATAGAACATGATAAAGTTTGTCCACCCAGGCCCCCCTTGCTCTTTTGAATCTTATCCTGATGCCTTACGATATGATTCGGTTGGTCACTTCAGCTTTTCCATTTGCCTATGGGTGAGCTACCGATGTAAAATGGTGGAAGATATTCAGACCTTCGCAGAACTCGATGAATCTTATCCTAGAGAATTATCGATCATTATCTGTTATGATAGTTTGGGGCAGTCCGAATCTATAGATGACTAACTTTTAGATGAAGTCTTGCACCTTGACTTCGATAATCTTTGCTAGTGGTTCGGCCTCAATCCATTTAGTGAAATAGTCGATGGCGACTAAGAGAAACTTTCGTTGCCTAGATGCCATTGGAAAGGATCCAAGAATATCCATTCCCCACTACGCAAATGGCTAAGGAGCACTCAACTGGGCAAGCTCAACGGCTGGTTGCTTTTGGACATTCATGGCTGCTCCTTTACCACCGAGGTAGATAGATTCCATCTTGATGCCATCCAGTTCCTACAATGAACATGCTATGGCCAACATACACCTCAGGATTCCATATGGCTAGAAGACCGAGTAATGGTGTAGTCGAACTATAACATCCTCAAGGTGAACTGTCGATGCACCTCAGGTCAAAGAACTAGACACACTACTGCAGCATCGAGTTAGTCATTGACGAGAAGGTGGACTCCCTAATGACTACTCGAGGTAGTCACGCTCAGTGCCCTTGTTCTCTAACGAGTATCTGTACTCTCGCTCTGGTGTCTCCACAACGTAGACTCAAGACTCATCTACTAAAGAGAAGCGATTGTACACCAACCTTCCAGATCAATCACCATCCTCGTGATGATCCTATGGTCAGGAGCAATTTATGAGTTAATAATGATTATTCATGTCTTAAATTTTCAACTCTTAAAAATATGAATAATCATTGCCATTAACTCAAAGGATGTATCACAGACACTAAATACACATATGTGATAGAAAATAACCCATTTAATGATTTTTAGTCAAAATTACAATTTTGCCCCTAGAAGTGTATTACAAGTGTCAGCCAATTCTGGCTTCTAGGGCACATATATCTAACAATTTGGATAATCTCCAGTCAGACCATATGAAGGCCTTTAATTGAGCACAAACTTCTTTGGCTCAGACAGGACAACTTATTTATGATAGTAAAAGAAGAACGTTAGGTTTAATCGAGTGCTAGCACGATTTTCTTGAACCTAATTGAATCTCATTCAGATCAATTGAACTGGATCAGTTCAATTGATGATCACCAGATTCAAACCCTTGTTTGTGTGACCCAATTAGGTTCAGTTCTATATGGTAATGGGATATATCATGATCTCTATCATCGACATCATCGAAACTCCTTTCGATGGATCAGAACTCTTTTGATTCGAACAGCTAGAATGATCGATCATTTAAATCATTCTAATTGCTTCCAAAATCCACCAATGACATCTAGCAGTATATGGTGGCAACCCATCAGAGCTGAATGCGAACCTCTTGGTGTAGCTACCTGTGTGATTCAGTTCTTCTATTTTGAGCTCCGATCAGATTAGGGTTTAGGTGAACTCGTCAAACCCTAGTTTCTATCATATGATGTAATCATTCGATTCGAGTCCGATGTGAAAATCCAAATAGAAACTCTTTCTATTATTTCACTCTGCCATGGCCATGGACTTCTGGACTTGATTCTCATGATTATCATAGGGCTGCTCCTCTACCACCGAGGTAGATAGAATCTTGATGCCATCCAATTCCTACAATGAACATGCTATAGCCAACATACTCCTCAGGGTTCCATATAGCTAGAAGACCGAGTAATGGTGTAGTCAAACTATAACACCCTCAAGGTGAACTGCCGATGCACCTCAGGTCAAAGAACCAGACACACTACTGCAGCATCGAGTCAATCATTGACGAGAAGGTAGACTCCCTAATGACAACTCGAGGTGGTCACGCTCAGTGCCCTCGTTCTCTAACGAGTACCTATACTCTTGCTCTGGTGTCTCCAAATCGTAGACTCAAGACTCATCTACTAAAGAGAAGCGTTTGTACACCAACCCCAATCATCACTCCTCGTGATGGTCTATGGTCGGGAGCATTTTATGAGTGAAACAATGATTATTCATGTCTTAAATTTTCAAAACTCTTGAAAATATGAATTATCATTACCATTAACCCAAAGGATGTATCACAGACACTAAATACACATATGTGATAGCAAATAACCCATTTTATTCATTATAGTCAAAATTACAATTTTGCCCCTAGAAGTGTATTACAAGTATCAGCCAATTTTGGCTTCTAGGGCACATATATCTAACAGGACAAACTCCAGCCAGACTAGGTAAAGATACCTGAGTGAGCACAAACTCATTTGGCTCAGTCGAGATAACTTTTAATGATAGAAAAAGGAGAATGTTAGGTTCAATCGTGTGCTAGCACGATTTCCTTGAACCTAATTGAATCTTATTCAAATCAATTGAACTGGGTTAGTCCAATTGATGATATTCTAATCCAAACTCTTGTTTGTGTGATTCAGTTAGGTTCTATTCTGTATGGTAATGGGATATGTCAAGATCTCCATCATCGACATCATCGAAACTCATTTCGATGGATCATAACTCTTCTGATTCAGACAACTTAGAATGATCGATCAACTAAATCATTCTAATTGCTCCCAAAATCCATCAGTGATACCTAGCAGCATATGGTGGCAACCCATCAAAACTAAAAAATGAATCTCTCGATGTAGCTACTTGTGTGATTAAGTTCTTCTATCTCGAGCTCCGATCAGATTAGGATTAAGGTAAACTCGTCAAAACCCTAATTTCATCATATGATTTAATCATTCGATTCAAGTATATGTGAAACCTTCATAGAAACTCTTTCTATTATTTCACACTAAATGCATGGGCTTATGGACTTGATTCATGATCATCATAGGGCTGCTCTCTTCTACAAGGTAGATAGATTCTACTTGTTGCAATCCAATTCCTATAATGAACATGCTATAGCCAACATACACTTAGAATTTCCGAATGGCTAGAGACCGAGTCATGGTGTAGTCAAACTATAACACCCTCAAGTGAACTGGTCGATGCAACCTCAGGTCAAAGAACCAGACACACCACTACAGCATCGAGTCAGTCATCGATGAGAAGGTAGACTTTCTTATGACTACTCGAGGTGGTCATGCTCAGTCCTCATTCTCTAACGAGTTCCGTACTTTCGCTTCGATGTCTCTACACCATAGACTCAAGACTCATCTACTATAAGAAGCGATTGTACCTAACATTTTGGATCAATCACCATCCTCATGATGATCCTACGGTCAGGAGCATTTTATGAGTTAATAAATGAAAATTCATGTCTTAAATTTTCAACTCTTGAAAATATGAATTATCATTACCATTAACTCAAGGAATGTATCACAGACACTAAATACACTTATGTGATAGAAAATAATCCATTTTATTATTTATAGTCAAAATTATAATTTTGCTCTTAGAAGTGTATGACAAGTGTCAGCCAATTCTGGCTTCTAGGGCACACATATCTAACAAACTCCCGCTTGACCTAAAGCCAATTCGCTACAAATCTAAGTCCCATCTTCCTAAGGTGGGCTTCGATCTTCTGCTGGTCCAATGGCTTTGTAAGTAGGTCTGCCACATTATTTGCGGAGTCGACTCTCTTGACCTCGACGTAACCCTTCTCGAGGTAATCGTGGATATGGTGGTATCAGCGCTCGATGTGCTTAAATTTCTGGTGAGACCTCGGCTCCTTAGCAAGGGCTATGACACTATTGTTGTCGCAGTACAGAGGAATGGTATCTGATGGCATCACTTCGATCTCTATGGCAAACTTCTCATACCAGAATGCCTCCTTCGCAGCTTCTAACATAGCGATATATTCTACTTCTATGGTGGAATCTGCTATCACTATCTGTTTAGAACTTTTTCAGCTAACAGCTCCACTATTGCACACAAACAGACTTCTAGATGTCGACTTTTGATCATCTACATCGGACATAAAATCCGAGTCCATATACCCCTGGACTAGGAGTTCTCCATTTCCAAAGATCAGTAACATATCCTTAGTTCTTCTTAAGTACTTAAGAATACATTTCACAGAAGTCCAATGTTCTTCACCTGGATTCGATTGATATCTGCTCGTGACACTCACGATATGGGCTATATCAGATCGTGTACATAACATGGCATACATGAAGCTCCCTATTGCTGAAGCATAAGGGATCTTGCTCATGCGTTCTATTTCCTCAGGTATGCTAGGGCACATCTTCTTGGAAAGATGAATGCCATGCCTGAAGGGTACTAAACCCCTCTTAGAGTTTTCCATACTAAACCTCTTTAGTACTTCCTCTATGTACATCTTCTGTGAAAGTCCTAGCATCCTATTTGGTCTATCTCTATAGACCTTAATTCCTAGAATAAAAAATGCTTCTCCTAGGTCTTTCATGGAGAATTCTTTAGATAACCACATTTTAACTATGGTCAACATGGGAATATCATTCTCGAATAAGGAGGATGTCATCCACGTACAATACGAGGAAGACAACAGCGCTCCCACTGACCTTTTTGAAGACACATGGCTCCTCCTCATTTTTGATGAAACCAAATATTTTGATCACATCATTAAAATGAGTATTCCAGCTCCGAGATGCTTGCTTAAGTCCATATATGGACCTTTGCAGCTTGCATACTTTGTGATCATCATCACTGGATGTGAAACCTAAGGGCTATTCCATATAGATATCTTCCTCAAGATATCCATTTAAGAATGTCGTTTTTACGTCCATTTACCATATTTCATAATCAAAATAGGTTGCAACAGCAAGCAACATGTGGATGGATTTTAGCATAGCTACTGGCAAAAAGGTATCCTGATAGTCAATGTCTTCACGTTGACTATAACCTTTTGCTACTAATCTAGCTTTGAATGTCTCCACATTCCCATCTGCACCAATCTTTCTCTTATAGATCCATTTACACCCAATAGGTACTATATCTTCTGGTGGATCTACCAAGGTCCAGACTTGGTTTGAGTGCATCGAATCAATTTCTGACTTCATTGCCTCTAACCATTTCTCGGAGTCGATATCTGATATCGCCTCGTTATAGGTTTTGGGATCATCACCATGAACCCCATTACTTATGAGGAATATTTTCTCTACATCCTCTGAAATAGTACCTAAGTACCTCTCAGGGGGACGAAAAACTCTTTCCGATCTACGAGGTGGAGGAGGTAGTGTATGGATTGGCTTAACCTGATTTGGTTCCATTTGGTCCTTAGCTCGTTGCTCTTATGAGACTTTCTCATCGAGCTTGATCTGCTTTCCAATGCCGCTATCTTGAATAAACTATTTTTCAAGAAAGATGGCATGTCAACTCACAATCACATTATGATCTTCTGGAATGTAGAAATAATATCCTAATGACTCTTTAGGATATCCTATGAATCGAGCTCTAAAGGACCTAAGTCTAACTTGTCGGTTTGTTGTCTTTTGACATAAGCTGGACAACCCCAAATTTTGAGATGACTCAGACTTGGTTTCTTACCATCCCATATCTCATATGGTGTGGTAGGAATGGTTTTAGAAGGAACCCTATTAGTAAGTATATTGCAGTTAACAAACAGTATCCCCAAAGAAAATCAGGGAGGTCTGTGAAGCTCATCATGGATCGGACCATATCTAATAGGGTCCAATTCCTTCGTTCTAAAACTCTATTGAGTTGAGGTGTTCCTGGTGGAGTCCATTGAGAGACTATGCTATTTTCTTTGAGATAGTCCAGAAATTTTCGACTAAGGTATTCACCTCCTCGATTTGATCGAAGAATCTTAATGGATTTTTCAATTTGCTTTCCTACTTCGCGTCTGAATTCTTTGAACTTTTCAAATGCTTCAGACTTGTGTCTCATAAGATACACATACCCATACCTTGATAAATCATCGATAAAGGTTATGAAGTAGACTAAATTACCCCTAGCCGGCACATCGAATGGGCCGCACACATCTGTATGTATTAGGACAAGAAGATCTGTAGCCCTTCCCCATGTCCTACAAAAGGGAGCTTAGTCATTTTGCCATGAAGACAAGATTCACAAATTGGATATGACTTAGAAGTCAATGGACTCAATAGCCCGATTTTCTCTAATTTGTTAACCCTATCTTCTGCTATATGACCTAATCTTAGGTGCCACATATATCTATTATTTGGACTATCTCTAGGTCATTTTGATTTTATGGCATTCACATTTTGCTCAAAATTAAAAATAGATACATCAACATGTAACTGATAAAGACCCTTAATAAGGAAACCACTTGCAATTTTATTTCTTTCATAAAAAATATTACAATGGTCCTTAAGAAAACTAATTACATAGCCTTCTACTATAATGCAAGAAATAGAAATCAAATTCCTACTTGCTGTAGGTACATAATAACAGTCTTTTAATACTAAGTCTAAACTAGATGGTAGTTGAAGAGGGTATGTTCCCACGGCCACGGTAGCAACCCTTGCTCTATTTTCGACGTGCAGGATCTCACCATCCCTCAGCCTCCTGCTATCCTCAAAACCCTGCATAGAAGTGCACAAATGAGCACTAGAACCAGAGTCAAGCACCTAAAATGGATGCCAGAAGAAATCTTAAGGTTAGGACTCAAATACGGAAGCATTACTCCAGAAGGGACCTAGCTCTTCTTATTCTTCAGGGTGATGCCAGGTAGTAGGGCAGTTCCGTCTTTCATGGCTGTCATTTTGCATAATGGAAAATACTTTCTTCTTTGAATCATGCGGCCCTCTGCTCTTCATTCTTTTTCTTCTTTGTCCTTTCCACCTTCTATTCTTTTAGACTTTTTCTTCTTTCAAGCAGTACTTTCTCTTTTGGGAAGAAGTCCTATTCCATAGCAAAGAAACTGAGGCCTTTTAGAATCCTTTCATGATGGAAGCTCAGCGGACACTCAGGCATATTGTTTTATAAGTTCGGACCAAGGAAGTTTAGAAGTTTGTTGCAGTATGGTTATTCATGATGATATGTCCCATAGCATTCACGTCAAGGATGCCAGAATATACTATGTGCTGCAAGGACCAAGTTGTCCAACTCACAGCTCGAGCTTTCTCAGCTCTTATCAGTCCTTGGATCACATGATCAGACATTGATTTGGGACTAACTGCCATTCCACGCATCTTAGAGCTTTATAAGAAAGTCATTTTGTTGACTTATATTCTTGGCTGCGTGACTCTGTTTACCAGACTATCTTCCTGCGAGGGATAAGAGTGAGCTCAAACAGTATTTGGTGAAGCAATCCGATATCTTATGTTTGTTGCACTGAAGCCATCAAGACATCGAGGCCAACATGTAATATCTCGTTCCTTATTATTCTTTCATTAGTCCATCTTATTCCAGAGGATCACTTTCTATTCAACTGGATGGGGCTGTAAGGTGGAATAGGTCCTTGGTCTAAAAACATGAGTTAACCTTTCTCGGAACCCAAAATAATTTTGTAGTTTTGGAGCAATCTTTTATAATTTAGTTCGCTGCTGTGAGTGCTATTGTTCGTTCCGTAAGATTTCTGTCTGAGTGCCAGATTATGGAGTTGGATGCAGACATTTTCATGTAGAGAGTCAAAGATTTTTAGTTAGATTATAATTAATTGAGACTTGACCATTAATTATGTTAAAATTTTATTTTAAATAAAATTAGCTCCCACTATTTTTTCTGGATCCCTATACTACCTCTGTAGAGATTCAAAAATCTCCAATTTATGATTTCTAGGTGTGGGTTGGGTTCTCCATCGAAACTGACTCTCAGCCTCGTAACCTAAAGTTTATTTTGGTGATTGATTACCAATGAGTGATAACTCTATGTTTCAATGAATTCTTCTAATATGGTGCACCCAAAAATTGGTTCTTTGATTATGAATCTCATCCATATTCGGGAATATGTGATCCACTCCTTAATTAAGTTCAGACCACCATTTGGCATAGATGGATTCCTAGTTGGGTCTTCACCATATTCAGAATATTGAGCCCCCAATCCATCCTGTCCAGCCATGTAGCATCCAATGCTTAATGACATGGTTGCATCTTTCCGGTGCAACTGAACCACTATAACCAGTCGAAGAATAATCAAACCTCGGAAAGGCTCGCACATCTTTACAGAATGGTGGAAGATCTTAGACTTAATTTTTTTCTTAGGGAGATTTGATTTAGGTCTCATTAAACTAGATTGACATAGTTCATAACTTATTATGGACTAATCTGAGTGGCATGGATTAGCTCAGATTATTGACCACCTCAGATAAAAAACTGAGTCAAACAAACATGCCAGGTAAGAGAGTACCGATGGAAGGGATATGCCATTTAATCGACAAGAAACGTATTCAAGTGAGTAGCTCCCAATTAAAAACTAGTCGGTCGTATCTGGCCAAACTTACCCTTAGTCACCAAATTGTTGAGCCAGAAACCAATCGGATTTAGCCTAACAATCCAAACTCTAACCACTGTGCCTAATTAAGGTCTTTAGCTTGATCGATCACTCACGTGGACTCGATTCTACCCAGACTTAATCATATTAGGGCTGGTCAAAATTTAAGCATTGTTGATCCCATCTAACCAACTCTTGATTCGATTTTGATCAACCGCATAGGACCTATTTGAAGCTTACCCAAAGCCCAACCCAATTTTAATGAATATTGTCTTAGATTGAAATTCTCAATTTTAGACCTAATTGATATTTCATAACTTAATTTTAATTATTAAGTTAATTAGGGTTTTTTTTTCTCTTAAACAAAATATGTAATAAGATCCTAGGATTTCAGGATCTAGGGTTTTGCAGAAAAGGTAAGGTTTTTAATTTCTGATAAGGACGACGCGCAGCCACCCTACACATCATAACGAACACCTTATCAAATGAGAGGAGAGGTTCTTTAAGCCCACTTTAGTTTTATGATTCGTACGACCAAGGGGAACGTCTTAATCAGAAATACAACTAATTTAAATCTAAAAACTAATTAGATCTAATCATATATTCATATAAAAAAAAGATCTAATTAAAACATGTTTTTATATATATCACATATATCATGCATGCATGTTTTTTAGATCTAAATTATCTCATAATATCTAAAAATTAATTTAAATTGATCTTATCAAAATAAAATTTAATCTAGACAATCTATTTGTAGAACTATTCTACAACTTGTCTAAACATGCAACTATCATATCTCATATGAATAAATTAAATTTAATTTTATTTTTTATTTTCAGATGTTATTATAATATTTATAATATCAAAATAATAGTAAATAAATAGATCTAAAATATGATTTAATCAAATTAAATTAAAAACATGCAAGACTATTCTATAGAACTAATTCTATTTTAGAACTAGTCATGCATATTTCATACATATTATCTTAGATCCAAATCATTTTAATTTTAATTTTTCTCTGATTTCAGATCTGATCACATCTCATGTGACATCTAAAATCACTTATTTTTTGATTAAAATAAATTTAAAATCAGATCTAAATAATTTTAGAACCTTGGCTCTGATACCAGTTGAAGGAAAATCCTGATTTCTTGGATCAGGTTCGTTCAGATCTGATCAGATCAAGAGATATATTTCAAAAATTTTTTTCTTTGATCTCTAATCAGATCTTGATATATTTTAGATCTAATTTTTATTATTTTAATAAATAAAATAAAATAAGATAAATTAAATCAAATTTAATTTACCTTGATTTAGGGTAATCCTATTACCCGTTGATGATCCTGATTGAAGCGGAAGGTTCTGGATCTAGCCACGCAAGCGCCTGGCCTCTACCGATATCCACTCAGGCTTGGATCTAGAGATCCTCTTCTTCTCTATCACATCTCCAAAAATTAGATCTGGATCTGATTTGGAGGATCTTCAAAACTCTTTTGAAGATCAGCCAGTCGTCCTTTGCAGCAGTGCAGCCTTCTTCCTTTTGATCGCCTTTCTCTTGCTTGGACTCGCACCAACTAAATCCCAAAAACTTTTGGACGTGGAGAGCAAGGGAGGAGAGGGTGGAGAAGGAGGGGAGAGGCCAGATGGTGGCATGGAGGAGGGAGAGGGGCAGCCTTTGGGGTAAGAAACTTGACTTAGAGCTTTAGAGTTGGGCGCAGGGTCTTATTTATAGACTATGCTGATCCAACTCCTTCTTCCTCCAACCAATCACAACCCTTTGTGAAATCAGATCTAAATCTGATTGGTGGGAAATAGAGTCCCCTGGATTCCTCCTTAGAGGGCACCTAAGACCAGTCAAAGTTGGATTCTTAGGAGAACTCTAATTGGAATCCAAAAGGGAGATGGAGTCCTTGTCCAACAAGGGACTCCTAGGCGCCTCCTACTTGGGCGCACGCCACCCTTGGCGTGCGCCCTCTTCCTTTGCCAGGTTTCTGGCAGGGGGACAAGCCCCCACCAGCTCTCCAATAGGTGCATGACACATGGTCAAAAGTCAAAGATGGTCAACGTTTGACCAGTCAAAGGTCAACTTTTGACCAAAGTCAAAGAACAAGAAATGGCAGGTGACCAAAAATGGTAGGTGTTGTCTCAAGGTAATTTATCTTACAAATAAGACAACCTTTTCTGACTTGGACAACCTCCAGTCAGACCAAGTATGAAGGCCTCTGATTGAGCACAAACTCCTTTTGGCTCAGTCAGGACAACTTATTTATGATAGTAAAAGAAGAACGTTAGGTTCAATCGAGTGCTAGCACGATTTTCCTTGAACCTAATTGAATCTCATTCAGATCAATTGAACTAGATCAGTTCAATTGATGATCACCAGATTCAAACCCTTGTTTGTGTGACCCAGTTAGGTTCAGTTCTGTATGGTAATGGGATATGTCATGATCTCTATCATCGAGATCATCGAAACTCCTTTCGATGGATCAGAACTCTTCTGATTCGAACAGCTAGAATGATCGATCATCTAAATCATTCTAATTGCTCCCAAAATCCACCAGTGACACCTAGCAGTATATGGTGGCAACCCATCAGAGCTGAATGCGAACCTCTTGGTGCAGCTACCTGTGTGATTAAGTTCTTCTATCTTGAGCCCCGATCAGATTAGGGTTAAGGTGAACTCGTCAAACCCTAGTTTCTGTCATATGATGTAATCATTCGATTCAAGTCCGATGTGAAAATCTAAATAGAAACTCTTTCTATTATTTCACTCTGCCATGGCCATGGGCTTCTGGACTTGATTCTCATGATCATCATAGGGCTGCTCCTCTACCACCGAGGTAGATAGATTCCATCTTGATGCAATCCAGTTTCCTACAATGAACATGCTATAGCCAACATACACCTCAGGATTCTGATATGGCTAGGAGACCGAGTAATGGTGTAGTCAAACTATAACACCCTCAAGGTGAACTGCCGATGCACCTCAGGTCAAAGAACCAGACACACCACTGCAGCATCGAGTCAGTCATTGACGAGAAGGTAGACTTCCTAATGACTACTCGAGGTGGTCACGCTCAGTGCCCTCGTTCTCTAACGAGTACCTGTACTCTCGCTCCGGTGTCTCCACACCATAGACTTAAGACTCATCTACTACAAAGAAGCGATTGTACACTAACCTTCTGGATCAATCACCATCCTCATGATGATCCTATGATCAGGAGCATTTTATGAGTCAATAAATGAAAATTCGTGTCTTAAATTTTCAACTCTTGAAAATATGAATTATCACTACCATTAACTCAAGGGATATATCACAGATACTTAATACACTTATGTGATAGAAAATAATCCATTTTATTATTTATAGTCAAAATTATAATTTTGCCCTTAGAAGTGTATTACAAGTGTCAGCCAATTCTGGCTTTTAGGGCACCATATCTAACAATTAAACAAGATAAGGTGGGGATTTGATCATCCTTCCTTAGCCTATAAACAACCAACCAACATCTTGCATTGACCTAAGCCTTTAATTTTAAAATCAATTAGACATCAACCCTAGGAACTCAAGCTCAATAGGACAAGGAACCCTAAGAGTTGAACCAGGTTAGGGTAAGTCAATTTGACTGGTGTCTAAGAAAGTGATTCAGGGACGATTGGGCCCGAAGGAAGGTAATTTTTAATTGATTCTATTTGCTTATCTAGCCAAGCATAATTGGTGTCTAAGGCAAGCAACGGGGGGACTCCCACCGACCTTAGACTTACCTGACTAGTTGATAAGCTGATCTTACACTTAGAGGGCTTGAAGGTGACCTTGACAATTAGAAGCTGTCTAGATCTAGGATAACCATGTCAGGATTGATTGATCAACTTGATTGCTAACCAACATCAAACCTAATTAAACCTAATTCTTCTCTTTCTTCTTAGTTCTAGGACTCCTTAAGACCTCTTCTTTAGAATTCTTCTTTCTTTCTTATTCTTTCTCCTCTAAAAATAAAATAAAATAAAATAAAAATTAAATTTAACTAACTAAAAAAAATATTAAAATTGATAATTAAATTTAGTTTAATTAAATTAAATTAATAAATAAAATAATTAATTTTTAATATAATAAAATAATAAAAAATTTAAAAAAAAATTTAAAAAAATTTGAACCACACGTTAGGGTTGCACTAGTGCATGCACGATAGAAAATTGCTTTATCTGATCTAGTTGAACCAAACCATAAAATTAAAAGGTTGAATTATATTAAACCCGATAACCAAATGGCTAAAAATTTTTGAGAACCACCTAAGCAGATGAAGGAATACTTTATTCCTTCCACCTATAACCCATTGACTTGTATCCAATTACCTAAAATTCATGCTATCCACTATGAGATCAAGCCGACCATAATCCAGATGCTTCCATCTTTCTATGGGAACATCAATGAAGATCCTTATAAATATCTAGATGAATTCTTAGAAATCTACTCTATGATGAGAATTCAAAATTTAACTAAGGATGCCCTTAGACTAATTTTATTTTCTTTATCATTAAAAGACAAAGCTAAGTACTGGCTTGGGACAATAGGGAGATCAATTAAAACTTAGGCTGACTTGCAAAGTGAATTTCTTAAAAAATTTTACCCCATAGGTCGAACCAATACTATGAGGCAAGCTATCACTGGATTTGCTCAGCTTCCAGAGGAACAGATTCATGAGTCATGGGAGAGACTTAAGGAACTTCTTAAAAAATGCCCACACCATGGTTTGTCTAAGTAGCAAATAGTTTAAGTTTTCTATGAGGGTTTAGGAGATCAATACAGACAGATGGTAGATGCATCCTGTGGAGGTGCATTCATGAACAAGAGTGAGGACGAAGTCTATTCCTTATTTGAAATCCTGAGTGAAAACTCAATTAACCATGCTTCGTTATCTTTCTACCAAACCTAGGTAGGGATCCATGAATTTAAACATTTAGAATCTAGTCCTAAGACTGCTTCAAATTTCATAAATAAAGTAGACTTTCTTGCTTAGAAATTAGATCAAGTCCTAAGCTTAGGTCAACAATCTCCTACACAATTCACATCATCTTCTAATTATCAGAAGATTTATTCAATCTGTGCTAGCCCAACCCAGCATGTAAGTGAATGTCCTATGACTGCACAGTTTCCACTTTTTATCCAAGAGCAAGTCCAAGCTGCTAAAGGCTACTCCAAGCCAGTTAATGATCCATTTTTAAATTCATATAACTCTAGCTGGAGAAACCATCTTAATTTTTTTTGAAAATCACAACAGACTCAGGCTCAAATTCAAACTCCATCAGTGCAAAATTATCAAAGTAGACCTCAATACCAGAACTATACTTATAACAGAGGTCAGCCTAGTAAGCCTTTCTACCCACCACATCATAATCAGCCCTTATACCGACCTCCTCAACAGACCAATCTAGCTGATAATAGATTTAAGCAACTTCAACAATTGATTCTAACTCAATAGCAATCTATCGCCAGGCTAGAAGTTCAAATAGGATAATTAGTTGAGTCTAACATGAGGAGAAAACTAGATCAACTATCAAGCCTACCAATTTTAAATAACCCACCTAATGTCCACCAACTACTTGGACCAAGTTATTAATTTAATGTCTCACTTAAGAATCTCGAATTAGAGAATGCCAAAGTAATTTCTGAACTTAAAAGCTATAGGATTCTTATGAATCCATACCAAGATCAGGTGAGAGAAGCTAGTACTGATGCTAGCCAAAATGAAAATTTAGAGAAATTGATTAGTACTAAGACTAACCACATAGAAGAATTCGAGCCAGAAATTAGTACCGATGCTAGTTCCAGTTTAAATAAGATAAACATAGGGAAAAAGAGAATAGATGATTTACCTGAAACTTATAAACCTAAAATCCTATTTCCTTCGACCCTAGAAGCCGATTCTTCTTACAAAAATCAAGAGGCATGTAATGAAGAGTCAATGGAGTTGTTTAAGCATGATCACATTAATTTACCTCCAAAATTAAAATCACCTTTTGTCACCATTCCAGCACCCATTGAATCAAACTTAACTTCTAATACAAAAACTCCATTCATAAGTATTTTAGAAGAACAAATAGAAGAAATTCTTAATAAACATGGGTTTGAGAATGGGGTCACAAATTATGTTTTCCTAATTAACAATGAATATATCAATAATGGGATTATAAATCAACTTTCTAAGATTGATAATTCAAAACCATTAGAATTTATCAATCCAATATTTGATACAGGATAGTAAGCTGCATTGTGTCCGACTGAAGATGGTAAACTTACTGCTTGTTGGGAGGCAACCCAATATTTAGTTTTTTTTAGTCTAATCTATCTCTTCAGTTGATTTTCTTTTTAGGACAATCTGAATAAGCTGAAGGGAGAGCTCAAATTTTCAAAGGCATGTGCTGGACCAAAAATATACTGAGTCAGGTGTATTCTTTCATGTTCTTTATTATACCCTTTATTTTTTCTTCTCCATTGAAGACAATATCGATTAAGTAGGGGACAAAAAAATAAAAATTTTAAAATTTTAAGTTCTCAAAAAAGTTAGTATTTAGTATTTAGACACCTGATTATACTTAAGAATCAAATTAAATTAAGCATTTTTAAAAAAAATTGATGCACAGAGAATCTATGAGATAATGAGGAATCAAGTATTAAGAAAATTCAACAAAGAATTAAGTCTAGAACATAAAAGTTTTTCTTCGAGTATTTCTAATTTTTTCTACTAGCATCAAAGAGAAGTCTACTTTTTATAGGCTTATGTAGGATAACTCTACGTTTCTTCATATAAAAAAATTAAATAAAATAATTTTCATATAAAAAATTAAATAAAATAGTTTTCAAGTATTTCTTACTAAGTAACCAGGCCTTTTTGCCTAAGCAAGCATTGAGTTTCGCATCAAAAGATAGGAAGGGCAAAGAAGCTCATTGTAAAGCTAGTCTTAATTCATAGCCTATTTGATTCGAGCTAGTAAGTTCGAGAGGTATTCCATACCTAGTACCCTAAAGTCAACTAGTTTGAGAGTCATTGGCCCAAGACTCGCTACATGGATCAAATAGAAAGCTTAATGGGTTAAGACACTCAATAGTGGTACAACTTAAAAAAAAAAAAAATAGTTTTCCACCGAGTAACCGAATCTCGTTGCCTAAGTAAGCAATGATATTCACATCAAAAAGTGGGCAATATAAAAATAAAAATCAATAAATGAAGGATGGAAGTAGCAATACACTTGTCTCTATGAAAGTTTAGACAAATCAAAGATAAAGATAGGATAATTTAGAAAAAGTTCAAAAAAAATTAATATTTTTTACTTAATTTTTTTATTGATAAATATTAATACCCCAGTGATATATCTCACTTAAGCTCTACTGAATATCAATGACCATTTTGAAAACTGCTTAGGTAAAATTTAAAACTCTAAAGTTAAAAGGTATTTAAAACTAAATTCTCTCTTTACTCAAGGATGAGCAAAGCTTAAGTTGGGGGGTGTGATAAGTACCATAAGTTTACCTATAAAAGCATCAATTTATTTATTAATTTATGCTTATTTTTAAGAATTAATAATTAATTGATACATATTTTTGAGAAATTTATATTTTTATTAATTAAAAAATTAATTATAAAATAATAAAAATAAAAAAATAAAATTTTAATATCAGTGGAAAGAGATTATTTTTTTGATCATAATGAAATAAGTTTTGAGCAAAATGGAGCTAAAATGGAAAAGATATAAATTTCTAAAAAAATAAAATAAAAAATTAAATAAAAAAAAAACATACGGCTCAGCTGGCTTAAGCCACCATGCCGCAGCAGTCGGTACATCCAAATGCATCGAGCTAAGCTGACCAAGCCGACATGCCAAACCAGCCACGCTAGCTGACTCAGCCATAGAAGCCACCAGCCAGTCCATGATCCAAGCATGGACCCCAGCTCAGCAGACACCGACGAATCATGGTGCGACACATGGTGGACCTAGACCCTTAAAGGGTTCATAGAAAATCCATCACGGTCTATAGGATAAAAGTAATTTTGCATCAAAGCAGCGAGCACTGATTGGTTATGGTGTACGGTGCAGTGGATCCATGCGGTCCATGGGAATAGTAATTACGCGATCGGATGGCTGCGGTAGTTTGCGATCAAGATCAAATGGCTGTGATTATTTTCAAATTTGATTCAGCTTCAGACTTCATGCGGATCACCATCCAATGGCAGTGCTCGATCCAGGGGATGATCCGATGGTCTAGAATGCTCCCGACGGTGATCAGGACTCCCAACGTGCGATCAACAGTCAGATTTCCTCCATTAACATGTGATCAGACAGCCAAAATTTAATCCGACCTGATCTGGGTTAATACACATTTGATTTTGATGATTTTTAGACCATTGGATTTCTATCAATGGTCAGATTTCATCTAGAGTAGTAGAATTCATTCAGGACTCCTTTTAATCTAATATTTATTTAAATTTTTTCATATTTTGATGATCAAATAGCTCCTTAGTCCCACATTGCCAGAAGAAAACTCTCTAGCCCTCCTAGCTCTATGAAAAGGACCCCAGGCCTCTAGAAATTGACATCTTTGATGTGAAGCTTTGGTACAGGTTGAAGCCAGGCTCTAGGTTAATGGCTACTTCGAGGCAACTAGTGTCAAGAGAAAAAGTTGGGCTTCTACACCATCTTTCCACCCATGCCGATTCAAGATCAAAGATCAGGCTATTTTATTTATTTATTTTTTTTTTAAATTTCATATATTTAAATTCTAAAATTTTAATTAATAAAAATTTTATTATTGCACTTTAATTTTAGCTTTTTATTGTAATTTAATTTCTACATTTTAATTATTATATTTTATTTTCCTGTAAGTAGATGCTAAGATCTAACTAGTAGATCTTAGTACCAAGTTTATTTTTCTGCATAATTTAATTTTCACTTTGTAATTTTAATTTCTGACTTTAAATTCTATTTATAAATTCTTTTCTTTTTTTTAAAAAAAATTAAAGATTTTAAATCTAAAAACACTACCTTTCCTATGGATTTGACTCAACTCACTACTATCTACATATTTTTAATTATTTTAAGAAGTTGAATTAAACTGATAAATATGATGTCTTAACGACTACATTGCGTTCCTATCAAGGAGTAACCATTAACCAAAAATTGGAGAAAGAAGCTTTTGATTTGATCGATGAGATGGCATCAAATAGCTATTAGTGGCAGATAGAACGCATGATGCCAAAAAGACCAGCAGCTATGCAGGGAGTAGATTGCGTGCCAATCATACTAGCTGAAATTGCAACCCTTAGAGCCAAAGTCAACAACTTGAAGGAAACAACTATGCATGTTCAGAGCATCACCTGTGACCTATGTGGAGGAGGACACAATTTAAGCAATTGCTAGATAGGTAATCATTTTGCTAAAGCAACTGATATAGCTAATTATATTGGTAATTTTTTCAGGCCGTAACAAAATAATCCCTACTCCAACACATATAATCAAGGATGGAGGCAGCACCCAAATTTCTCATAGAGCAATCAAAATGTAGCACAATAGCCACCCCCGAGATTCTAAGTACCTGAAAAGAAGTCCAACATAAAGAAGCTGATGGTCAAATTCATGCAAAACCAAGAAGTAACTATAAAAAATTTGGAAGCCAAACTTAGGCAAGACCAAGCAGTAGCAATTCAAAATTTAGAGATGCAAATCAGCCAAATGGCTAAGATAATCTCCGAGAGACCTCAGGGATCTTTGCCTAGCAACACGGAGACCAATCCAAGAGAGCAAGTTAATGTTATCATCCTAAGAAGTGGTAAAAAGCTGAAGGAGCCACATCAAAAGAAAGAGACTGAAGAGCCAACTACAAATAAGGAACCATCAACTAAAATTCATCAATCACCAAAACAACCAGCAGATGAATGGTCTCCAAGTATACAGTTTGTCGATCCAAATGTGAAGCCCTACGTGCTGCCACTATCATTCCCAGAGAGACAAATACAACATCCAGATAAGGAATTTTCTAATATTTTCAAAATTTTAAAAAATTTATATATTAATATTCTTTTTGTAGATGCTATCACTCAAATGTTCAGGTATGCCATGTTCTCAAAGAAATTCTAAAAAATAAAAAAAAGCTGAAGGAGCATGAGAGAATAAATTTGAATGAAGAATGCTCAGCAATACTTCAAAATAAATTATCACAAAAGCTAAAAGATCCAGGGAGTTTTACTATCCCTTGCATTATTGGTGATTATAGTTTTGATAAAATTTTACGTGATCTAGGAGCAAGTATTAATCTCATGTCTTTTTCTATTTTCAGAAAGCTTGGTCTAGGAGAACCAAAGCCTACCACTATTACTCTTCAATTAGCCGATAGATCCATCAAATATCCTAGAGGTATAGTGGAGGATGTTTTGATAAATGTAAACAAGTTTATTTTTCTCGTTGATTTTATTGTTCTTGATATGGAAGAAGATTATGATGTACCCCTTATATTAGGAAGACCCTTTTTAGCTACTGAAGGAGCTTTAATAGATATTCAACAAAAAAAATTAATTCTTAGAATCCAAGATAAACAAGTTACTTTTAATATTTTCAAAGATACTAAACATCCTGATGATAATCAAACTATTTTCTAATTGATATTATTGATAATTCAGTATATGAGAATTCTGTAGAAAATAGGTTTGAAAGTATGAAAGCTAGCAATGTCCAATTGAAAGAGAGCTCGATCAAATATGAAAGTATTCCAATTGAAGTGGCATCGGATTGATTCAACCTAGAACTCAAAAAAAGTCAAGCTGAAGACTATAAATCAGAACTACTAGATAGGTTATTTCTTTTCCTTTTAGTTTTGATCATTTTTCTTTTTTTTTTATTTTTTTATAAATTATTATTATTTTTTTACTACTTTGGTGTGTATTTTTAATTTTACAGAGAAAAATCAATTAGAGCTCAAGCCAAATTTCAAAGCTTCAAAGAACCAGACTAAACCAAATCAGGTGTATTCCTTCTTGTCCTTTATTGCACTCTTTATTTTTTTTTCTCCTTTAAGATAATGTAGAATAAGTTGGGGGGTAAAAAAAAATATAATAACCATGTGTCAAGAAAAAAATCTTGAGCAAGATAGACTGGACAAGTGATAATAGATAGAAGTATCTGCTAATGAATGTAAAGAGTTAAAGAAGTAGATTAGTTTGTCAGAATTTTAGCAACCTACTTAGGTCATCAAAAGACTATTAGCACTTCTAATTGCACATGTACATTAACAAGGCAAAGTAGGTATTGATTATAAGGCCAACTGAAGATTCAATTATCACTGAAAATTGGTAATTAATATACATTTTAATCAAAGAAACTTAAATTTAAAAAAAAGGTTACCTGCCTAAAAATAAAGTGCAAAAGACAGAGTATATGTGGATTGCCCAAAGCCTAGTAACTGGATCTTTGCACTTAGGTCAAGTATGAAAATTCATGTAAAACGGTGGAGGGAAGGCCAGGATACTCAGCACATTAAAAATATAAATAAATAGAAAAAGGCAGTATGAAAGCTACCTTAATTCATGAGTATAAAATTGGAAATATATAGAAAATTAATCAAAATAGGTGATAAGAGATGATACTTTTGTCCTTTAAATTAACACTGAATTGCTAAAGATAGTCATCACGAACACAAGTGCTGTAGATCTTTGATGTACTCTAAGGATGTTTTTAATTGTATTAACTGCAAAATTTGTTTCTAAAGCTCAATGCTTAATTAGTGGTATTTTCTAAATTTTTTGACCTTTAATTCTAGATTTATCTTTTTGATGGATGATCTTATTGAAACATGATATTAAATAAAGCATTGCTAAGAGACTAGCAATGACTAAGTTGGGGGGCGTGATAAGTGATAAAAATACACTAATAAAAATATTAAATTATAAAATAAATTTATATATTTTTAAGAAATTGATACTTTTATTAATCCTATGTAGAAAAGAAAGCCATCAATATGAAGATCTTGTTTTCTTGAATCAGATGAAATATATTTCAAGCAAAACGGACTTCAAACGAGTCCGAAATTGAATTTCAAAAAAAATGAAAAAAAAATTGATCGATCTGGTTCAAATCGATTTAGAAAAATTGGCTCAGCAGATTGCCCGACCCAACCATGCTCAGACCGATCACCTGCTGATGCCATGCTTACGCCGTGCTGACATCAAAATTTTTTACGGTGCACGGTGGACTGTTATAGAGGGCATTTTGGGATTTCACAGGGACAAGTGCACTTCGATTGGCTGAAGAAAGTAGTGATCCATGCAACATCGAGCTCACGCACAGTCTATAGAGGATAATCTAAGAATTCTACCTAATCTAACGATGCTATTCACTGGGATTTGATCGAACGTCTGAAATTTGTATGCTGACGAACGGTGGATGCAGCTCCCAGTCGAGATCCAATGGTTGAGGTTCATCCCAACTTTTAACTAAGAATTTGAAGCTCTCCTATGCATGATCTGATGGACCAAATTCGATCTTCAAGGCTGATCCAACGATCCAAACAAATTCCAACTTGATTTGGGTTTTTAAATTAATTTTTGAGTGGTTTCTGGCCCATTTGATCATCATCCAACGGTCAGAATGATCCAAATTTCAATCTGAGTTGTGTTAGGAGTCTTAAAACCAATTCTTTCAGGATTTTTTGAGGAATTTTGATAAAAACTCTTCTCCTTAGCCTATTTAAGGATCCGGGTGCTGTTGCTGCTAGGGGAGAGAGTTTTGAGAGAGAGTTTTG
Source organism: Cocos nucifera (assembly GCA_006176705.1). Taxonomy (NCBI): domain Eukaryota; kingdom Viridiplantae; phylum Streptophyta; class Magnoliopsida; order Arecales; family Arecaceae; genus Cocos; species Cocos nucifera. The sequence goes on from QRFJ01000835.1 coordinate 309,678, forward strand.
GGAGAGAGTTTTAGGGGAGAGTTTTAAAAATAGAGAGTAACAAAAAAAAAAGAGAGAGATCTTCAGAGAGATTTTAGAGAGGGTTTGAGAGTTTTAAGGGAGAGAGAAGAGAAAGGCCTTTTATTTTTCTTCTTCTTTTTTTCTTCCGACAATCAGGACATCGATCAAGGGGCTTCTCTTCTTCTTCATCGAGTTCTCCACACCAAGAGCAACGGACAACCAATTTCAGCAAATAAACAGTCTATCTTCTTCATGCTTTTTATTTTATTTACTATTTTTAAATTTATTATCATGAACTAAATTTTCTTTTGCTAAGGCTAAGGTGTAGCCACTCTTTTGATGTAATATTTAGTATGATTTATTTTTAATTTTAAATTTTATTTATGAGGAGTATATAAATCTGATCTTAATGCTTTTAGATTACTGACCATCTTCTAATTGATCTGATGAATACAGATGTTATGGACTAAGTACATCTATGTTATTACTTCTTGATTATATACCTTGTATTATGAATCAAATTAGAATTCATATGCATGCAAGAATTTTAGTGCACTTTGGATGCAGTGTATTTTAATTAAAGGATTTCATAAAACTTAATGCATTGATATTTATTTAAATTACATCTGGACCAAAGGATAATTAATAAATATTAATAGTTTTGCTATGTCTGGATCAAAGGATAGTGAATAAACTAGGAGACTCCACCATCACATGAAATAAAATTAACCTAATAATCTGAATATTGTATTGACTGAGTTGGTGAATCGATTGCCTTAGTAACTCATTGCTCTTAAGTTTAAAACCCTAACAATTATACTCTCTCTATTTTCTTAAAATTTTTAATTATTTTTTTATTTTATTCTTTAATTTCTTATTCTCATAAATTGATCTTCTAAATAAATTATAAAAAAGAGCTTTTCAGTACTTATTTTTCAATCCTCTAGGGATGATACTCTACTCACTTACTTTATTACTTGATCGACTGGTGCGCTTGCCATAGCCATAGATTAGCACGCATCACTCCCAAGCCTTGGGAGGCCACGGGAGGAGTCTGAAGATTGGCTTCGAAGATTTTAGGGGCTTGGTTGGTGCTTCAGAGACCTAGGACATAAGGTGAAGCAAGGAACCAAAATTGAAGAAACAAGACTGCACAAAGAAGATTTTCTATAGATTAGCCGACTCAGTCCAAAACTGAGTCGGCTAAGTCTCAGAGCATAGGCAAAATAGAGAGCTACGCATTCGAAACTACTGGCATGACACAGGACTGGGCCGACTCAGTTTCAAACTGAGCCTGCTCAATTTCAGACTGAGCCAACTCAGCGAAACTTAGCCAGCTCAGTGCTAAGACTGAGCCGGCTCAGTGCGCGGGTAGAGTTACGCAAAGATTTGTTTTGGGCTAGGGTCTAGGATGATCCTAGGGGTCTTAAGATCTGGTTTGAGAAGTCTTAAGGAGGCTAATTCATGTATGGATCGGATCTAGATTCAGAGGATGAGAGCATGAGAGACATGGGTGTACATGGGCTCGATGAGTGCTTTCATGTATTGGGTTAGCTGGGATGTTTTTTGATCGGGCCTAATGGCTATGTATAAATACGTAGGTTATATTAGGATTTCATAAGGCTATGAAGCTGTGAATATAGACCTTTTTCTCCCTCAACTCTCTTCTTCTCTTCTCTCTAGAGTTGCCACCCTAGCATTCTTGAAGAAGCCCTAGAGAAGAGGGGGCGTCTCCCTCAAGCCCAAGGAGGGAGGTGCCCCATCATAGATCTAGGTGGAGGATCGATGGTATGCTGCCCATAGAGAACATCACAGGTTCTTTTAGATCTATGCTAAAGATCAAGAGCTTTCGCAACATGATATCGATGCTTGTGATGTCAAGGATGATTGACGTTCGAACGATATCATGGATCTACAATTTGGCATCAAAGCTAGATGATGCTTGAAATGCTGTGGATGATAATACAGCCAAACTCAAGAAGAGGTAGAGAATTGAAGAGCCCATCATTTTCATCAATGAGGATGCTCAAGGAGTCTAGTTTTCGCATATTGATGCAGTTATAATCTCTTTAAACATTGCCGACTATGATGTGCATCACATTTTGGTAGATAATGAAAGCTATGCTGATATTTTATTTTATGATGCTCTCTCAAAAATGTCTTTACTCAATAACTACTTGGGATCTATGAACTCCCTGTTAGTAGGCTTTACTGGCGATGCCGTGCTAGTTGAGGGCATAATAACCATGGCTATGATTGCAGAGCAACGCCCGAAGCTAGTTAAGGCATAAGTCAATTTTTTAGTCGTAAAGGCTTCATCTGCCTACAATGCTATTCTCAGCCGACCTGGTTTGAACGCGCTCCAAGTAGTGGTGTCAACTTATTACCTAAAGATGAAGTTTTCAATGAGTTGCGGAATTGGAGAGATTAGGAGAAACCAGGCATTGGCAAGATGTTGTTACTCCATTGTCTTACAGAAAGACATCCAACCCGACCTTTGTCCTATTGATGGGTTGGATATCTGTGATGACCTTACCGAGGAGTGGGGCGAGCCTATGGAGGATCTCGTATCTATGCCCTTAAATGATGGAAGCGTGGAGCACACTATGTAGATCAGCTCCAACTTGGGGGTCGAGGTTCGGAAGCAACTCATCACCTTCCTTAGAAAGAACACGGATGTCTTCACCTAGGTCCTAGCGGATATGCCAGAAATTGATGTCGAGGTCATGGAACATCGGCTGGCTATTGATTCTAAGTATTGGCCAGTAAAAGAAAAGATACGTAACCATGCCCTAGAGAGGTAGAAAGCAATTGCAGAAGAAGTAGGCAAGCTCCTCAAAGTTGGATTCATTCGAAAAGTCAACTACCCAAGCTGGGTCTCAAACATAGTTCCCATCAAAAAGATAAACAACAAGTTGAGGATGTGTATAGACATCAAAAAGTTGAACAAAGTCTGCCCAAAAGATAGCTTCCCTCTACCCAAGATTGATCAACTAGTAGATGCAATCTCAGGCCACGAGCTCCTCACCTTGATGGATGCTTTTTTTGGCTATAACCAAATACGGATGGTACTAGAGGATGAGAAGAAAACTACTTTTGTTACTGATCATGATCTTTACTATTATAGGGTTATGCTTTTTAGACTCAAAAATGTAGGGGCAACATACCAACGCCTGGTCAACAAGATCTTCAGAGAGCAGATCGACCACAACATGAAGGTGTATGTGGATGATATGCTCGTCAAAAGTTGAGCCTCAATGAACCACATCGTCGACCTCGAAGAGATCTTCAGTGCACTCAAGAAGTACAAGATGAAGCTGAACCCAATCAAGTACGCCTTTGGTGTGACCTTAGGAAAGTTTCTAAGATTTATGGTATCAAGGCATGGGATTGAAGAAAATCCAAAGAAATTCGAGCTATTCAGGAGATGACTGCTCCAAAATCAATCAAAGAAGTTCAGCACCTAATTGGAAAGATGGCATTCCTAAATCGATTCATCTTGAGAGCGATCGAACAATGCATGCCCTTCTTCCAAGTTCTCAAGTAACCAAAGAACTTCTACTGGACGATGGAGTACCCACGGGCATTTGAGGAGCTCAAAAACTATCTTGGCTCACCTCCACTACTAGCAAAGTCTAAATCCAGAGAAGAATTATTCTTGTATCTAGCAGTCTCCCTGGCAGCCTTAGTAGTAGTTCTGGTCAAGAAGGAAGTGAAGATGCAGCGACTAATCTACTACGTAAGCTGGATCCTGAGGGATGCAGAGACCAGATACTCTAAGTTAGAAAAATTGACTTACTCTCTTCTAATTGCTACCAGGAGACTCCGACCTTACTTTTAGGGACACACCATAACGGTCCTCATGGATCAACCAATAAAAGCAGTCCTTCATCGAATGGATGCTTCTGAAAGAATCGCAAAATAAGCAATTGAGCTCATGAAGTTTGACATCAATTACCGACCCTGGCCATTGATCAAGGATTAGATATTGGTATATTTTGTAGTAGAATATACCATTCCAAATGAAGCCGAGCTTGAACAGAATGAGACTAGCATCCCATGGTTGTAACCAAGCCTCCCCGAAGAGAGTACCGACCTTTTCGAAGATTTTTAGGCCCTATACTTGGATGGTTCGTCCAACACTACTAGGGCAGGCGTGGGATTGGTCTTGGTCAACTCTAAGGGAGTCTTCGTCGAATATACACTATGCCTCAAATTTTTTGCAACTAATAATGGAGCCGAATATGAAGCTCTGATCGTTAGGTTAAAATTAGCAAGAGAGTTAAAAGTAGATTGACTTCAAGTCTATAGTGATTCTCAATTAGTAGTCGGCCAAGTTAGTGGTAAACTATGAAGCACGGAAGGAAAGTATGATGAACTATCTTGAGAAAGTAAAGGATTTGACTCTGGCCTTTGACAGTTTTGGCATTCAACAGATTTCGAGGGTAGAAAATACAAGAGTTGATCTCCTCTCTAAATTGGCCACTTTAGTCCCAATCGAACTATCCAAAGAAGTATTTTTTGAAACTCTAAAATGTCCAAGCTCAAAGGATTCACAGCTTGTTATGCAAATGGAGCACGAGCCGAGCTAGATTGATCCATTAGTTGCCTACCTTAAAGAGAAAGTTCTTCCTCATGATCCAAAAGAAGCTCGAAAACTCAGGAATCAAGCCTTCCAGTATATTTTGTATGAGGGTAAGTTGTATAAAAGGTCGTATTCGCTACTACTTTTGAGATGTCTCTGACCTTCAGAGGCTGACTTCGCATTATGAAAAATGCACAAGAGAATTTGTAAAAATCATGTAGGAGCCAGATCCCTATTACAAAGACTACTTCGATAAGGGTACTATTGGCTGATCTTATACCACAACTCCATAGAGTATATCAAGAAATATGATCGTTGTTAGAGAAATGCAAACATACAAAGATAGCCAGCCTCCAAGCTTACTCCATTAAGCACACCTTGGCCATTTGCGTAGTGGGGAATGGATGTACTTGGCCCTTTCTCAAAGGCATCCGAACAATGGAAGTTCCTCCTAGTTGCGATCAACTACTTCACCAAATGGGTCGAAGCCAAACCACTAGCAAAAATTACTGAGATCAAGGTATAGGACTTCATCTGAAAGTTAATCATCTGTCAGTTTGGTCTGCTCCAAACACTAATAATAGATAACGGGCGATAATTTGTTAGGACAAGATTCGCTGAGTTCTGCAAAGATCTAAACATCTTCCATCACTTCATGTCAGTGGCCCATCCACAGACAAATGGTGAAGCAGAGGTGACCAACGGAATTTTACTATAGGACATCAAGACAAGGCTTGAAAGAGTAAGGGAGACTTGGGCAGACGAACTCTACAATGTTCTTTGGACGTACCAAACTACTCATAGGCTACCAACTAGGGAAACATCGTTTGTCCTAGCCTTTGGAATGGAGGCGGTCATCCCGATCGAGCTTAAACTTTCATCAGCACGGGTCATGGCCTTCAATGAGTATCATAAATCACAGGACCTTAGAATCAATCTCAATCTATTGGAAGAAAAGAGAGAAGATGCCCAAGTTCGGATGGCAGTCTACAGATGAAGAGTAGCCAGATACTGTAACTCTAGAGTAAAAAGCAAAGCATTCAGAGTGGAGAACTTGGTGCTCCGACGAACTTCCATTTCAAAGCCACAGGAGCAAGAAAAACTCGTCCTAAATTGGAAAGGTCCATATAGAGTAGAAGAGGTCATTCAGCCTAGAACTTACCACTTGAAAAAGCTTGGAGGGGTGACACTCTCACGGCCTTAGAATTTGGAAAGCTTAAGAATGTACAACCAGTAACTTTCCTTCAATAAAGTTCTTTCTATTTTAACATCATTACTTCTTGGCACAAAGATTGTGTAATGATGACTCTAAAACAACCAAAAGTGGCCCATTAGAAATAGGAGGAGAACCTCATCCTAACGTGAGCAAGGTCGAAGGCCTCGTTGAACTAAGATGAGATGAGAGGAGAGGCCCTACCAACGACCCTAATGTGCCAACGAGATGAGGGGAGAGGCCCTACCAACGGCCATAATGTGCCCCTATAGTCCATTAGAAATAGGAGGAGAACCTCATCCTAATATGAGCAAGATCGAAGGTCTTGTTGAACTAAGACGAGATGAGGGGAGAGGCCCTACCAATGGCCCTAATGTGCCTCTATAGTCCATTAGGAACAGGAGGAGAACATCATCCTAATGTGAGCAAGGTCGAAGGCCTCATTGAACTAAGACGAGATGAGGGAAGAGGCCCTACCAACGGCCCTAATGTGCCCCTACAGCCCATTATGAATAGGAGGAGAGCCTCATCCTAATGTGAGCAAGATCGAAGGCCTCGTTGAACTAAGATGAGATGAGGAAAGAGGCCCTATCGATGGCCCTAATATACCCCTACAGTCCATTAGGAATAGAAAGAGAACCTTGTCCTAATGTGAGCAAGATCGAAGGCCTTGTTAAGCTAAGACGAGAATCCGCCAATGGATCCGACGAACCTCTACGATCATACAAGGGGTGGAAGGTCAAGGCCCTACTAATGATGGATGAGCGCATTCCCTTATGACCATGCCAAATGCCAAAGGAAAAATCCCATCCTAATCTATCAAATGAACCCCTAACCCAATATCCATGACAAGCATCTTATTAGAAACAAAAGAAAAATAAGGCGCCCAGAATCGAATCCACAAGAGATGATAATGAAAAAGGTACGATTTTATTATGAAGGTAAGTTTGTTACAAGTAAAAGTTAATAAGATCAATTACAATAGGCACATTACAAGCAAGATAGAGGTTGGCAAAGGCTGACTATGCGAAAAAATAAATGCATTACAGAAAAGATAAAGATCGATGAAATTGATTGCAAAAAAAGAAAAGAGGTGAAGTCTTAAGGCGATCCGAGCTCTTCAGAATTCGGACTATCGGCTCCTGCCATCACCAAAGCTTCTTTTAGTTCAAAAATTTCCTCCTCTAGCTCCTTCTTCTTGTATAGACCATCGATGTACATCCTGTTGGACTATTCAAATTTGGCCTCAAGCTCTCACCGTTGCTTCCTCAAAACCTCAGATTCAGCTTTAGCATTCTTGACGGCTTGACGCTCCATGGATAACTAGAGCTTCAATTATTGAACTTCGATTTTCTCCACCCCAACAACCTCCGAGAGTTTGTCGATAGTCCTCCTCAGAAAGATGAGCTCCTTAGGTTCGTCGCCTGATCCAACCTATTGAATGCTATAAAACTTCTTCTGAAAATAGGTTGCCTCATCCCTGGGAGCCTTTAGCTTGCCTTCAAGCCTAGACATCCTTTCTACCCAGGTCGTTCGATAATTATTGTGTCGATCTTCAGCATCCTACAGCTGCTTCTGAAGCTAGGAGAACTTCTTCGATCAATTCCAGTCATGCCGAGCTTCATCGGTGGACCATGGTGAACTTCCTTCCAAGAGACGAATCTTCTCTTCCACCTTCTTGAGACCAACTTCTATAGAGCCGATCTTCACTATGAGCACCCATGACTTGTCGCTCACGCTCTTCCAAAGTTTGGTGAGCTCCTTCTCAAAATATCCTTTCTGAATGCTGAAGCTCGCCGCATCCTTCATGTGTAAATTTCGAAGGCGAGTGACTTCCTTAGTCGCCTCCACAGCATTTTTTTGAGAGGCCTGAAGGTCGGCCTCAACTCTCTTCAATCTTCTTCTCAACTGGTGGACCTCCTTCTTCAAACCCTTTATCAAAGGCTTGAATGAAACCCCCTGAGGTAAGGGGTCAGCATCAACCAAAAAATAGAGGTCATGGCTCTGATCAATAGAGATGTTCTGAATCATATACAATGCAAAGTGTAAATGAAAAAAAAGATTTATTCTCATTACTTGAAATATGTTTGGTATCCTAAGAAAATAGAGAAAAAAGAAGGTACATAGATGTCAAAAGTTTAGACCTTGGATGGCTCGCCCACTGGAGACGTCGGGACATTCTCGATCGGCTCTGATCCTTGGGCAGGTTCGGATGCTGCACCTGTGGATTCAGGAGCAATCTCAGCATTGGCGTGTGAAGGTCCAGCTCTATCCTTTGGATCTTTTAGGAGGAGATCCAGATCGATGTAGGGAAAATTCTCGATGACTCATCTCATGCAGACTTGAAACCCTTCCAAGAAGGCTTCCTAGGCAAAGTCTATTTTGATGTCCTCTATATCCTTGGAGGACTTGAAGTTCTGCATGACCCTTTCCATGGTGGTGCTAACCTCCTCTTGCACCTTCCTTTTTTCCTCCTTTTCTAGGGCTAGCTCAGCCCTCAACTTTGCCATCTCGCCACGCTCCTCTCTCAATTCGTTTTGAAGGTGTTCGACTTCAAACGAATGGGTCTCCGAGGCGACCTTTAGAATGTCAGCCTCAGCTCGAGCCTTCTCAGCTTCTGCATGGGCTTCTTCTTGGGCTCTAGAAGCTTCGGCCCAATTTTGGCTTACTACTTTAGAGTGGGCAAAAAGGTAGAGTTCCAGCTATAAAACATACAACAAATCACAATCATAAAAGATCATAGTTTCAAAGCTTAATGGGCATGAAGTCAAAGTTAAAAGGAACCACTTACCTCTAGAAAAGCAGCAAATAATTCATCGAACCTCTCGACATCGTCCTTCTAGCGCATCCTTTTGATGATGTGGGGAACGATGCTCCCCTCGACCAAGGTCCCCTCCCTCATAGCTCTTAGCCTTCTGCTTGACCTTCTTGCCAACGGCCCTCTTCTCCATATCTCCCTCTTGCCGAATAGGAGCAAGAGGGATGGCCTCATTAGATGGGGCCGGGCTCGGCACGGTAGTGGCGGATTCAAGGGTCGGTCTGGACCAAACCGGCTTAGCTCGACTTGACACTCCAATCCGGGCCTTCTTCTATGGTTCGTCAGAAGAACCTCCCTTCCTTTTGAGGGTTCAGACCTCCTTCGTCAAACGATTCCATTCCTTGGGGGTCATTTCTGCAAAGACAAAGTTAGAAGATCAGAAAAATAAATGCCATCCAGCCAACTGAATATCACAAACTACCTATCGGATTGAGAGAACTGAGGTCAAAATTGAACAAGATTTGCTCATCCAGGAGTCTAGGGATTGGTGGAGCATCAAAGGAATTCAACTTATTGATTGAGCTCAGATCTTCATTTTCTAGCCCAGGAGCTCGGCAAATCAATTTCCTTACCTCAACCCATGGAGGTAGCCCTAGTTCTAGGGTGGGATGGGAAACGAAGAAGAACTTCTCCTTCCAGCCATGAATGGAGGAAGGGGCACCTTTAAGCATTCCCTTCCTCCCGAACTGAGGGGACACATACCACCAATCCTTAGTGGTTGGAAGATGTTTAAAGATAAAAAAATTACGAAACAGGAAAATGATAGGTCGGACACCTACCATGGTGCACAGGGAGAGAATCCTATGCTAAATCTAAAGGAGTTTAGCACCACGATAATAAGAGAAATATTGAGAAACCTAAATAAGTTAGCTATGAAAAAAGGTAAAGATAATCTAAGCTTGGCCTGAAAGATTTTGACATACAGATAGATTCAACTAGGAGGGGGTGAACAGGCTCGATCATTAGGTTCAGGGAGTTCAAGCTCATACTTAGGAGGAATTCCAATTCGAATCCTAGCTAGGGAAAGGTCATCAAGCCAAAGTCTACAAGAAATGGTCGCAGGCACAAAAGGATGGGCCGATCCCAAGGATTCGACCTCCTTGGGAGGCTGGTTTGTCAAGCTTAAAGGGGCTGGACTCCTAGAACAAGTCAACCAAGATCTCTCACTAGACATTTGGATCAAGATAAAATCCAAAAATTATCCAAAAAATTAAATAAAAAGAAAACAAAATGTTCAAGCTTTGACAAGAATAGAAAGAATGATAAAGTAAGAATGCAAAGATAATCCAAAAAGTGTCAAAAAGCTGACCTAAATTGATTGAGAAGAATAAGGAGATGGCAAATGGAGCAAGGATTGAAGGTAGGGTATGCCAAAAATTAAAGGAAGTAGCTTGGGCTCTCGCTCGGGACGAAGAGGGAAACCAGAGGAAGGAAAGGAAGATTTCAGAAGTAGGGACTCAGAGGAGGAAGGTAGGCTTAAGTAACTCCTAGAGCCCCAGAGCAGTTATGATTGTAGATTTTCTTCAACCGATCTCTGATCGATGCGTGTCCCACTCATCATGGCATAAAGCTTCCAACTGATAGACCCTTAATGGCACTATACCTCGAGCAGATTTCTGATGGAGAATTTGAAAAATGTCTCTTCGGATCACCATGTATACACGAAGCTCCGACGCCAGCCCAGTAAAAGCTAAAGCATCCCGTACCTCCTAATAGCGGAAAGCCCAGCAGGATCAAAAAATCCTTTGAACTTCAGTAGTCTCCATCTTACTCCCATCCTTCAAACTTTGAACTCAGAAGTAGTGGGGCTAGTGTTGAGGATAAATCCATATCTACCAAAGTTTGGCTAAAGATTCCAGTCAAATCCCTAGCACCTGCGCATCTTGTTCGGCCAAACTCCTTTCGGATTCTTCTCAGTAATTGGATTCCTCTAACAGGCGAACTTCCTTAGCAGCCGAACTCCTCCCGGACTCTTTCAATAGGAGAACACTCCTAGCAGCCGAACTCCTTTCGGACTTCTTCAATAGGCAAATTTCTTCTGAACTCCAATAGGCGAACTCCTCTAGCAGCCGAACTCCTTCCAGACTCCTCCAATTGGAGAACTCCTTCTAGATTCTTTCCAGTCATTGGGTTCCTCCATTTGGTGAATTCTTCCTCGGGTCTCTCCTTTAGAAGAGCTATGCGTAGATCTCTCCAGTAGATCTACTTTTTGATTCCAGAAGAGTCTCTTCTCCTACACAAATCCGATCTCAAACATGGCATGAACTGACCCACATCTGAACACCTTAGAGGAGTCCAAACTCCTCTAGAATTGATATAACTCAAAGATTATCACCAACCAATGCCTACTCCTTCAAACTTTGACTATCAAATCTTAAGCGGACTAGGCATCTCACGACAACAGATACTATCCTCCATAACAAACTTCATGTGGCCCCGAGCGGCCCAATATCTGATAGTTATGGCTATCACCATTAGTTTATTATAGGCTCTATATATAAAAGAAACCCTCCATATATGTTTTCTCCAGGCTCTCTTCTCCTTCACAAAATTCTGCTAAATTCTTTTTCAAGCACTCCATTTCTATTGGCCAAAAGAGCTGACTTGATTATCGGAGGATCTTGCCGGAGCCACCCCTCCGGGCCCTGGGCAAGGCTTGTTTTGCAGGTCACCGATGGTGATCTCTTCTTCTCCGACGTTTTTTCGACGATGACCAGATTTTGCACCAACTATGTTACAATAATATATGGACAATAAAGAAATGACATTTAACATTTATGTAATCTGTTAAGTGTAATGTACACATTTAATTAACATCCAAATTAGATTATGTCATGGATCCCTACATTTGGCATTATAGGCTTAGTCATCTTGACAAGAATAAGATAAATGGGTTAGCTTGAGAGTGAAACCTCAACATCAATGATTGTGAATTATTGATAACCTGTGAGTCAAGTTAGATTATGTCATGGATGTCTACATTTGGCATTATAGGCTTAGTCATCTTGACAAGAATAAGATAAATAGGTTAGCTTGAGAGTGAAATCTCAACATCAATGATTGTGAATCATTGATAACCTATGAGTCTTAACTTCTTGAAAAGATAAAAAAGTCATCTTTTACTGAAAAAGATGGAGCTAATAAAGTTCTAAGTCTCATACATAGTTGTTGGGGATAAATCCACACCTACCGAAGTTTGGCTAAAGATTTCGATCAAATCCCTAGCACCTGTGCATCCAGTTTGGTCAAACTCCTTTCAGATTCTTCTCAGTAGTTGGGTTCCTCTATCAAGCAAATTTTTCCTTGGGTCTCTCCTTTAGAAGAGCTATGTGTAGTTCTCTCCAGCAGATCTACTTTTTGATTCTAGAAGATCTCTTCTCCTACACAAATCCATCCTTGGACATGGCATGAACCAATCCACACCTTGACTACCTTGGAGGAGTCCGAACTCCTCTAGAATTGATATAACTTAAAGGTTATCACCAACCAATACCTACTCCTTTGAATTTTGACTATCAAATCTCAAGCGAACTAGGCACCTCACGACAACAGATACTATCCTCCATAACAAACTTCACATGGCCCCGAGCGGCTGACTATCTGATAGTTATGGCTGTCATCATTAGTTTGTTACAGGCTTTATCTATAAAAGGAACCCTCCAGATACATTTTCTCCAAACTCTCTTCTCCTTTCTAAAACTCTACTGAATTCTTTCTCAAGCACTCCATTTTTATTGGCCAAAAGAGTTGACTTGATTGTCGGAGGATCTTGTCGGAGCCACCCCCTTCGAGCTCTGGACAAGGCTTGTTTTGCATGTCACCGACGGCAATCTCTTCTTCTCCAGTGTTTCTCCGACGATGATTAGATTTTGCACCAACAATGTTACAATAATATATGGACAATAAAGAAATGACATTTAACATTTATATAGCCTGTTAAGTGTAATGTATACATTTAATTAACATCCAAATTAGATTATGTCATGGATGTCTACATTTGGCATTATAGGCTTAGTCATCTTGACAAGAATAGGATAAACGAGTTAGCTTGAGAGTGAAACCTCGACATCAATGATTATGAATCATTAATAACCTATGAGTCAAGTTAGATTATGTCATGGATGTCTACATTTGGCATTATAGGCTTAGTCATCTTGACAAGAATAGGATAAATGGGTTAGCTTGAGAGTGAAACCTCAACATCAATGATTGTGGATCATTGATAACATGTGAGTATTATCTTCTTAGAAAGATAAAAAAATCATCTTTTACTAGAAAAGATGAAGGAGCCAATAAAGTTCTAAGTCTCACATATAGTTGTTGGGGATAAATTCATGCCTACCGAAGTTCGGCTAAAGATTTCGATCAAATCTCCAGCACCTGCACATCCAGTTCGACCGAACTCCTTGCGGATTCTTCCCAGTAATTGAATTCCTCCAACAGGCGCACTCTCCTAGCAGCCAAACTCCTTTTGGAATCCTCGACCAAGGAAACTCTCCTAGCAGTCGAACTCCTTTCTGACTTCTTCAACAGGCGAATTCCTTCTGAACTCCAACAAGCAAACTCCCCTAGTAGCCAAACTCCTCTCGAACTTCTCCAATAGGTGAAATCTTTTCGAATTCTTCCCAGTAGTTGGGTTCCTCTATCAGGTGAATTCTTCCTCGGATCTCTCTTTCAGAAAAGCTATGTACAGATCTCTCTAGTAGATCTACTTTCTGATTTTAGAAGAGTCTCTTCTTCTACACAAATCCAGCCTCAGACACGGTATGAACCAACCCACATTTGGACTACCTTGGAGGAGTCTGAACTCCTCTAGAATTGATATAACTCAAAGATTATCATCAACCGACACCTACTCCTCCAAACATTGACTATCAAATGTTAAGCGAACTAGGCACCTCACGATAATAGACACTATCCTTCGTAACAAACTTCATATGGCCCTGAGTGGCACACTATCTGATAGTTACAGCTATCACCATCAATTTGTTACAGGCTTCATCTATAAAAGGGATCATTCAGATACGTTTTCTCCAGGCTCTCTTCTTCTTTTCAAAACTCTGCTGAATTTTTTTTCAAGCACTCCATTTCTGTTGGCCAAAAGAGCTGACTTGATTGTCGGAGGGTCTTGTCGGAGCCAACCCCCAGGCTCTGGATAAAGCTTGTTTTGCAAGTCATCGATGGCGATCTCTTCTTCTCTGACTCTGATGTTTCTCTGATGATGACTAGATTTTGCACCAATAATAGTGATGTATGCAGACCTATGAACTTCAGTACCAAAGAAAGATATTAATATTTCATTACAGATAACTTATCTGGATATGGGTGCATTTGGCTTGAATCATTTGAAATATTTAGATGATTTAATAATAAAATAGAAAAATAAACTAAAAATAATTTTAGAACTCTTTGATCAGATTGAAGAAGTGAATACTTATCCAGCAAGTTTGCGACATATCTAGGAGAGAATTGGATTCTCTCTCAGTGGATTTTTTTTGAAATATAGTATATCTGAAAGAAGAAATTGAACTTTGTTAGACATGGTTCAATCCACGATAGGGTTCACTTGACTACCTATTTTAGGGTTGTGCTCTTATGACTACTAGTTTTGCTCTAAAAATATACCGAGTAAATCTATTGTAAATCTTCATATGGGATGTGGATCAAGCATAGAATTAGACTCTCTCACCTTCGAATTTGGAGTTGATTGGCCTATGTCAAAAGTTTGCATACAAATAAACTTGAATCTTGGTCCAATAGGTGTTTAAGGGTTACTAATTCTACCATACTGAAGAACATAAGATGTTCATCGGTAAAAGGGCATTTCTTTTGGAAAGCAGTTTCTTAGAGAAAAAATTGATGCCTATCAAGTTGAACTTAAAAAAGTTTGACTAGTAGAAAATAAACTGATATAATCTAGTAAATCTACAGAATCAAATTTGATCAGATCAAATCTAGAGCCCATTAAAGTATCATCTTTAAGGAGATCCGATAGAGTACCGCATTAGCAGGATAGATACTTCAGTATCTAAGTCTGGGAGGGTGATCCTATTTAGCTCGATGAGAACAACAAGGATCCGATCACCTATAGAAAAGCAATGCAGTGGTCTGACTCTGAGAAGTAGCTTAGCGCCATATAATCTAAATTAAAGTCCATGGAAATCAATAGTGTGTGGACACTAGATGATTCACCTGAAGGGATAAAATTCATTGGGTGTGAATGGATTTTTGAAAAGATCAAAGTAGCACAGATGGGAAGGTAAAGACCTGTAAAGCCCATTTGGCTATTATCTCAGTTTTGGAACATGCATTTTGAACATATGTCTTTATTATGAACAAAGATAAACCTTGTATTTGTAAGTGGATAAAATATTCTATAGTGTTATTCCTTGTGTTGTTTATGGATGAAATTCTCTTAATCAAAAATGGCATTCTAGTATTGCAAGGAATAAAGGTTTTGCTATCATCTAATTTCTCTATGATCAAAATTAGATATGGTATACTCACTAATGTAGTGAGTAGATACCAGTCTGATCTGATTGAGGATCACTGAAAGATTATATAGACAATTCTCATGTATTTGAGAAATACTAAGGTACGGTGACTCAAATATGAAAATACTAACTTAAAACATATGGATGTTTTAATTTCAGTCAGAATAAGATGATGATAAGAGAATGTCAAATCATACCCTAATTGCAGGAGCAATCTACTAAAAAGGTTCCAAGCGGGATATTGTAGCCTATTCAATTAGTGATGTAGAGTGCATCGTGGCATATGATGCTGCCATGTAAGCTGTGTAGTAGCTGAGGTTCATTAGTAGGTTGAGAGTGGCACCCTCCACCAATGGTCTAGTCCTATCGTATCATTGGAGCTATAGCTCAGGATAAAGAACCAAAGGACCAGCATATTTTGTATCGCTATTACCTTTGATTTTAGATTAAGGTGATGTCGATCTTTGGAAGATCGATGAAAAAGGAGAACTTGACTAACCCATTTGCTAAGGCCTTGGAACTAAAGAGTTCTACAAACTCAAGTGGAAGATAGAATATTTGAAATCATTTTGATTGGCTTTAGTTCAAGTGGGAGTTGTTGAAAAATGTGTCCTAAAGCCAATCATCTAAGTGGTAGATGATTGCAATTAGTATATGATTTATCTAATAATAATAGTTATTTGGTTATTTCATCATAAAAGTTTTATCTTTCTTAAATGAACTCCTAAATTATGATGAAGTCCTTAGAACCACAATCAATTGATAAAGAAGGATTTATCAAATGGTTCTTAAATAGTTTACGATCAAATGATAAGTTATTAATAAGGATGAAATTTATCGAGTATAGGTCGCTGTATGCCATATACATTAGTTATCCTCGTAATCAAGTGGTATGGAGATACTGGTATAGCATCTAGATGAGATGTAGGAGTATATCTATACTGAACGTGACTAATGTAGCATTTTACTATCAAGAGTAGCTAGCTAAGGCAAATGGATATAAGTGTCCCTCTGACCAGAGATCATCATGATGACTTGTAAGCTACTCATTGTACTTTGATGTCGGACTGCCTATACTTTTAATATAGATTCAAAAGATTTTTAAGTATAGTCAAATACTTGTAAAGTCGATGTGTGAGTCAAGATGGGATTGACCAGTTCGGATTAACTTTAGGAAGAGAATGACTCATTGTGTTTCAATTTAATAAAATCCAGGCCTGGATAATCCTCGTGAGGAGTCACGAGATTTGCAAAATTTTGAGACACAATAGAGATGACTTGTATGAGTGTTGACAAAGTACTCGAAGTCGTCTTGAGTATTATGGATCATAGGGATGAATTATATGGTAACCATGGATCAGGATTCTAAAAATATTGTTTTGCATACATTCAACCTATCCGAATGTTGGGAACCATTGCTAGATGGTTACTTCGATTGGTATAAGAATTGGTTCCTATGCTACCTGCTTAGGTTCAAACCTATAGGATCACATAGATTAGAGGTTGTAATCTAATCAATTGGTTAATTGTTGATTGAGAATCGTTCTTAGGTTAAACTATCAATATAATTAATGTTTGACCTAATGCAAGTATTGCAGGAGGATCAATTAGCAATTGGATAGCTAATTGGCTCAATTTGATGAGCATTTGGACTGAGATCAAGTCTAATTAAATTAGATTCAATTAAAATTAGTTTGGACTTAATTTGATTAAGTTTAATTAGTTTATTGAATAAGCCAATTGCAAGAAAAAAATAATTTCTAATTGGACTAGGATTTAAGTGCATCTAATTCCTAATTGAGTTAAGATTTAAATCAAATTTAAACATGATTTTAACCTAACTTAATTGTATTCCTAGTTGGACTAGGATCACCCATAATTATGTTGCATTTAATTTGGTTTGAATTAGGTTCAAAATAGTTTTGACTTAGTCAAATAAGAAAAATCCCAGTTGGACTAGAACTCTCATTCCTTCCTAGTGCCAATAAAAATCAATGCCCATATTTTATTTCCAGACCTTTATGTGATGTTCTCCATGCCAATAAGAGCTTCTCCATGCATCAAATATCTAAAAAAATTAATTAAAATTTAATTTGATTAAATTTGGTAAGTGGTTTGATTTTGTTTTCTTTTGAAAGAGTCCTAATTCTCCTAAAACTCCTTCCTAGAGTCCATATAAGACTATGTTTGACCTAGTCTTCCTTATCTAATTAGGACACCTCTTATAAGATGTTTTAGGATGTGTAAAACCTAAAAAAATCATGGTAAAATAGAAGAAAAGCAGGAGGAGCCATGGGAGACTTTGGATGCCAAGTTCCATGAAGGAGAGACCTCATTAAGCCATTAATTGTTGATGTCTTGAAGAGAGAAAGGTAAGAGAAAAGTTATTTTCTCTTAGAGATTTATTTCTAATCTTTCTTTGTTTATTCTTTATAATTTTTATATGATAAAAATTTGAGAGAGAGAGAGAGAAAGAGGGTGTGGGGATTTGTGCTCCAAGATGTTGGGGCATAGTGATTTTTTTGGACATAATCTGATCATGTCCTGATGAGAGAAGGAAAAAGGAAGAATGTCTTCTTTTAGGATTTCTTTGAGAATCCTTCTTCTCCATATTCTTATGAGATTTTTTTATGAGAGAAATCAAAGAGTGTGAGATCTAAAAATATGAAAAAAGTCTAAGAGAGAAGGTCTTCCCTTGTCCTAGCATGAAGATGTTTTCAGGACATCAATCCTTGATGTCCTAAAAGAGAAGATTTGTCTTCTCTTAAGATCCTTTTCTAATGTATTTTATTTCTAGTTTTTGGGTGATTCAAAGGTTGAATTTATTTCTTAATCCTTCTCGTATTCTTCATCTTTTGGAGTGTCCAAGAGATCTGAAGAATAAATTTTAGATTAACCATCCAGAGGGATCCATGAGAAGCTAACACTTCGAGCGGATCTTCGTTCAACGAACCTCCAATTTTGTTGCAGCCTCATGTAGATCACCTATAGAGGCCAGACATATGTGTGGCTTCAAAGGCAACAATGTGAATTAATCGTGGAGTTCTCAACCTGCACAAGGTAACAGATTTGATCTCTTCTCTTATCTAGATGTGATCTAGGTTTCAGATCTAGAATCATTCTAGATCTAGGGTATTGATTTGATCAATATCAAACCCTTTTATTTTCAGATTTAAAATGCATTATGACATGTTATAGATCCTAGATGTAGGATTTAGTAATTAGATTACATGCATTTATAGATTAAATAATTTAATCTACAAAAAAAAAAAGTTTTGAAATTCATGCATGAAACCCTGCATATTTCTCATCATTTTCAAACATTTCACTTACCTAAAATCCTTGCAATAAATTGCATAGGACTACCGATATCCCATACCTAGGTAGTAGAATTATATATAAAAAAATTTTAAGGTGTTATCATATAACATACTTGATGAGCAACTCTTGCTCTTTTCTCTTGTTCATCCTATTATGGTTAAGAAAAGTAAGACAATACTTTTTCCTATGATCCTGCTTCTAATAATAGAAGCACTATGCCTGATTTGGATCAATTTTAGACTAATTATTTTGACTGGGCTTAGAAGTCGCAGTGCAAACCCATTCGTACTGCTGAAATAAATTTAACTTTCGATACTAATTATCGAAGTTAGGTCCCATAAGTCATCACTATCTAACAATGATTTAAGCAATTAGGGTTTAGCCTTATTCTGATAAAAGAGAATAATGACCTAAGTATATGAATTATTTTAAGCTTAGAAACTTAGACTTTAGTCTAAAGATTCTCCCACTATTTTATTCAAATTGGTATCCACTACCTTCAATTCGAAAAATTACTTTAATTTTTTAGTAGGTACTAGAATCCACGTAGACTGCACATAAGTTCAACTATGGTTGGTTAACCCATGTACATCTAAGAGTAGGTTCATAACCAATTGTTTCTCTAAATAACTTCTAATAATTTAATTTTATCCCAAAAATCTAATCAGTAGGCTAAGGCCTCCACTGTAAGAATCTGGTTAGGTCCAACCATTAACATGACTATACTTGGTGCATATAACCAACGAATGATTAAGCCCAACTATGGTAGGTCAATCTAACCACCATTAGAGAGACACATCCAAGTCGTCATATGATGAATAATAATTTCATTAGTCAACAAGCACCAGGCCTATGGGCCTCCAATGACTATTAAGTTGATGGACCCATTATTAAACACCTTAATGGGAGGCTATGACTCAGTTATCTCCATAACTTTATCATTTTAAAGACATAATAATTTTAGAAGATTTAAAATTATTAGTGATTTAAGAATAAAAAGGACCAATTTGCTCCAACTGACTTCACCAAATTCAGTCATTGCACTAACTTATCAAGTCATCGATAAGGACTAGGATCAGTATCGATCCACAGGCACGTAGATCAGTCTCACTAAATAAAATTAGTCTCACTGATTTTTTATGTGACATGGATTAGCATGAGTCAATAAGCAATCTAATCAAAATCTGATTAACCACATTAGCCAGGTAAGTGAGATCGGTGGGAGGGTCTACCAAGGCTTGTCTTAGACATCATTAGAAATGGCCAAGTAAGTGGGTTACCAATTAAAAACTATCGATCTGAGAGTGCTAGACTTACCTTAGACACCAATTGATTTATTAGTTTTGATTTGGTCACCCTAAAGACTCAGGCTCGACCACTGAGCCATGATCAGTATCCATTTGTTAAAGGCATGGACTTTGATCAACTACAACCATTGAAGTGATCTATAAAAATAACCTAATCCTAATTAACTATTAATTAGATTTGATCAATTTCTTAACTAAGTTCATTTTTAATCTAACCTTAGGTCTAACCCAGTTAAGGACCTGATCAAAGCTAACCCATTATCCTTTAACCCATATTTTATGAAATTATCTTAGGATCTTTAAATCATAAATCTAGATCCTAAACAATTACTTAATTCTCAATTAAGTTCAAAGCTTATGGGTTTGGGTTTATGAAACCTCAGAACTAATTTCTGATTTAATCATTTGAAATATTTTCAAATTGGTAAACAATTTACATTGAATCATATTCAATATATGATTTTAGATCTAATTTATTTTGATATTTCGATCATTTTCTAGGATTTTGAATCTAGAGTTTTGTAGAAAGTAAGTTCTCAATTTAAATTCTATAAAATAAATATATCATATATATTCTAGATTCAAAATAAAAGATACACATGGACATATGTAACAATAGGATCTAGATATAAACATAAAACAAATCATATGGATCAGATCATAAACTATTTAAAGTTAAACTTAAAATCTAAAAATAAATTATAAATTATTTTAGATCTCATCTAACATATTTATGATTTAGGTTATTTGGATCAGTACATACTAGGACAACCTCTCCACTATAAGGGGTAAACCTTATAGGAGGACAACCTTATAGCAGTATGTGCAATCCGATATTATTTAGATTTAATCTAAATAATATAAAATAGATCTAATATCTATTTAATTTAAGATTTAAAATTAAAAAATAAATTATAAAATTATTTAGATCATATCTAACTTACTCATGATTCAAGAATAGATCAACACATACTAGAAAAATCTTTCCACTATAAGGGATAAACCTTAGAGCAGGACAACCTTATAGTAGTATGTGCGATCTTTAGAATTTTATTTTTTAGATTTAATTTAATATAAATATGATCATATTATAAATGAACCTGACTCTAATACCATTATTTGAAAATATGTAGGATTTCATGCATGAATTTTAAAATATTTTTGAAAAATAATGCAGCAGAACATGCAGATTAAACCATTTAATCCATAAATGCATGTAATCTAATTACTAAATCCTACATCTAAGACCTATAATATGTCATAATGCATTCTAAATAAAAAAATAAAAGAATTTGATATTGATCAAATCAATAACCTAGATCTAGAATGATTCTAGATTTGAAATCTAGAACACATCTAGGTGAGAGAAGAGATTAAATCTCTTACCTTGCATGGGTTGAGAACTCTGTGGTTGATTTTTGTTATTGCCATTGAAGCCACACATGCATCTAATCTTTACAGGTGATCCACACAAGGCTACAATAAAATTGGAGGTTCATCGAACGAAGATCTGCTCGAAGTGCTAGCTTCTCGTGGATCCCTCTGGATGGTTAATCAAAAATTTATTCTTCGGATCTCTTGGACATTCTAAGAGATAAAGGATAAGAGGAAGATTAGGAGAAAAATCTAACCTTTGGATCTCCCAAAAATCAAAAATTAAATATATTAGAAAAGTATCCTAAGAGAAGACAAATCTTCTCTTTCAGGACATTGACGATTGATGTCCTGAAAACATCCTTATGTTAGGACAAGGAAAGACCTTCTTTCTTAGACTTTTTTCATGTTTCCAGATCTCACACTCTCTATTTTTTCTCATAAAAAAATCTTACAAGATATGGAGAAGAAGGGTTCTCAAATAAATCCTAGGAGAAGACCTTCTTCTTTTTTCCTTCTCTCATCAGGACATGATCAGATCATGTCCAAACAATCACTATGCCCCAACATCTTGGAACATAGATCCCCATACCCTCTTCCTCTCTCACTCTCTCACTCTCTTATATTTTTATCATATAAAAATCATAAAGAATAAACAAAGAAGGATTAGAAATAAATCTTTAAGAGAAAATAATTTTTCTCTTACCTTTCTCTATTCAAGAAATCAACAATTGATGGCTTAATAAGGTCTCTCCTTCATGGAACTTGCCATCCTCCCTTTTATATATGGAAGACTAGGTCAAAACCTAGTCTTAATAGAAGACCAAGTAGGAGTTTTAGGAGAATTGGGACTCTTTCAAAAGAAAACAAAACCAAACCACTTACCAAATTTGATCAAATCAAATTTTAATTAATCTCTTTAGATATTTGGTGCATGGAGAAGCTCTTATTCGTGTGGAGAACATCACATAAAGATCTGAAAATAAAAAATGGGCATTGACTTTTATTGGCGCAAGGAAGGAGTGAGAGTTTTAGTCCAACTAGAACTCTTCTTGTTTGACTAGGTTAAAACTATTTTGAACCTAATTCAAATTAAATTAAATGCAACCTAATTAAAGGTGATCCTATTCCAACTAGGAGCCTATTTAAATTAGATTAAATCATATTTAATTTTGATTTAAATTCTAACTCAATTAGGAATTAGGTGCACTCAAATCCTAGTCCAACTAAGAATTATTTTTTTCTTGCAATTGACTTATCTAATAAACCAATTAAACTTAATCTAATTAAGTCTAAAATAATTTTAATTAAATTTAATTCAATTAGACTTGATCTCAGCCCAATCGCTCAATCAAATTGAGCTAATTAGTAATTCAATTGCTAATTGATCCTCCTACAATACTTGCATTAGGTCAAATATCAATCGTATTGAATGTTTGACCTTAAAATGATTCTCAATCATCGATTAACCATCTGATTAAGTTACAACCTCTTATGTGTGTGACCCTATAGGTTCAAACCTAAGCCAATAGCATAGAAATCAATTCCTACACTAGTTGAAGTAACCATCTAGTAATGGTTCTCGACATCTGGATAGGTTGAGTATATACAAAGCAACATTCTTAGAATCCTGGCCCATGGTTACCATATAATTCATTCCTCTGATCAATAATGCTCAAGATGACTTCGAGTACGTGATTAACACTCATATAAGTCATCTTTATTATGTCTCAAAATTTTATAAATCTCGTGACTTCTCACGAGGATTACCTAGGCCTAGGTTTTGCTAAATTAAAACACAACGAGTCATTCTCTTCTTGAAGTTAATCAGGAGTGGTCAATCCCATCTTGACTCACACACTGACTTTATAAATACTTGACTGTACCTAAAAATCTTTCAAACCTATATTAAAAATATAGGCAGTCTGGCACCAAAGTATAGTGAGTTGCTTGCAAGTTAGCATGATGATCTTAGGTTGGAGGGACACTTATACCCATTGGCCTTAGCTAGCCACTCTTGATAGTAGAGTGCTACATTGGTCACGTTCAATGCAGATGTACTCCTACATCTCACCTGGATGCCATACCAGTATCTCCATACCACTTGGTTACGACGACAACCAATACATATGGCATATAACGATCCATACTCGATAAGTTATCATCCTTATTAATAACTTATCATTTGATCGTGAATAATTTAAGAACCATCCGATAAATCCTTTTTTATCGATTGATTATAGTTCTAAGGACTTCATCATAATTTAGGAGTTTATTTAAGAAAGATAAAACTTTTATGATGAACCAGCCAAATAACTATTATCATTAGATAATTTATATACTAATTCTAATCATCTACCACTTAGATGATTGGCTTTAGGATACATTTTTCAATACCATGTCACTAGGTTAGTCATAATTGTTATGACTAAATCAAGTCAAGTTTAAAGAGATCAAAATTAAATCTTTCTAAGAAAATATTAAGTCTAGGGTATTCCACCATTATAGATGTGTGGGCCCTATCTGAGGTTGATTGTTCTTGGCTAGACATAGTGGCTTAGTTGCACCGAAAAGATGCAACCATATCTATTAGGCATTGGATTCTACGGGTTGGAGGATGGGTTAGGCTAAATATTCTAGACATGGTGAGAGACCCAATTAGGAATCCAATTCATGCAAATAGTGGATTTGACTTAACTAAGGATTGGATCAATATTCCGAACATGGTAAAATTCATGAATTAGAGATCAGATTAGGGTGCACCATAATTAGAGAATCAATAGACAAGAGTTGTCTACTCATCGATTGATCCATCACTAATAACTATTAGGTGAAGTGATGAGCCAGTCGGTGGGACTGCACCATCCACTAGAAATCATTGATCGTGAAGATTTTCACATTTCTGCCAATAGAGTGTAGGGATTCGAGTAAATAGTAGGAGTCTAATTTATTTAAAATAAAATTTTTAAATAAATTGATTAAGTCTAATTATAAAAATGTAATTAAAAATTTTGACTCTCTATAAGAAAATGTCTGCATCCAACCCACTAGCCCATATCCTTGACACCCATAAACTGACAGGACCCAACTACAAGGATTGACTTTGAAACTTCAAAATAGTTTTAGGTTCTGAGAAGTTGACTCATGTGTTGGAGCAGGATCCCCCCATTTTACCAGCCTATCCATCCATCAAACAGAGAGCATCTTTGAAAAAATGGATGGATGAAGATAATAAAGCTAGGTATTATATGTTGGGCTTAATGTTTGACGAGCTTCAGCACCAGCATGAAGACATAAAGACTAGCCACCAAATGTTGGCTTACCTATAAGAGTTGTTTGGTGAATAGAGTCGTGCAGTCAAATATCAAGTCACTAAGAGACTTTTTAAGGCTCAGATGCATGATGGGCTATCAGTCCAAGATCATTATCTGATGATGATCAACGACTTAGAAGAGCTTGAGAAGCTCGGTGTCAAGTTAGATCAGGATCTGTAGATTGATATAATTCTACAGTCCTTAACTGATGCATATGGGCAGTTCATCATAAACTACCATATGCATAAACTTTAAAATACCTTGGTTGAACTTATGAACATGTTGGTTACTACTGAGCTCTCTATGAAAGGTTCAAAAGGCTCAGTGCTTATTGTGGAGCAGACTTCTTTCAAAAGAAAGTCTTTTGAAAAGAAGAAGAAGTTCATGAAAAAGCAGAAGATGGAAGGTGGGAAGAAGAAGATGGCAGAGCCAAACAAAAAGTCCACTGATAAGAAAAGATATTTTCATTACAACACTGACGGCCATTGGAAGCGAAACTGCCCTCTTTACCTATCCAACCTGAAGAACAAGAAGGAGACAGATCCTTCTGGAGGTATGCTCATTATAGAATCTAATCTTATGATTTTTTTTGCATCTAGTTGGGTGCTTGACTCTAGTTCTAGTGCTCATTTATGCACTTCTATGCAGGATCTTGAGGATAGCAGGAGGCTGAGGGATGGTGAGATGATCCTACGTATTGGGAATGGAGCAAGAGTTGCTATTGTGGCCATGGAAACCTATCCTCTTCGACTACCATCGGGATTAGATTTAGTACTTAAGAACTATTTTTATGTGCCAGCAGCAAGCAGAAATTTGATTTCTATTTCATGTTTAGTATAGGAAGTTTATGTAATTAGTTTTCTTAAGGACCATTATAATATTCTTTTTAAAAGAAATAAAATTATAAGTAATTTTCTTATAAATGGTCTATATCAGTTACATATTGATATTTCTACTTTTAATATCAAGCAAAACGTGAATGCCATAGGATCACAGCGACCTAGGGATAGTCTAAACAATAGGTATCTTTGGTACCTTAGGCTAGGTCATATAGCTAAAGACAGGGTTAACAAATTGGAGAAATCCGAGCTATTAAGTCCATTGACTTCTGAGTCATATCCAATTTATGAATCATGCTTTCATGGCAAAATGACCAAGCTTTCTTTTATAGGACATGGGGAAAGGGCCACAGACCTACTTGCCTTGGTACACATAGATTTATGTAGCCCATTTGATGTGTCGGCCAAAGGCAATTATGTCTATTTCATCATCTTTATTGATGATCTATCTTGGTATGGGTATGTGTATTTGATGCAACATAAGTTTGAAGCTTTTGAAAAGTTTAAAAAATTTAGACTCGAAGTAGAAAAACAAACAAAAAAATTCATTAAAGTTCTTCGATTAGATCGAGGAGGCGAATATCTTAGTTGAAAATTTTTAGACTATCTTAAGGATAATGGCATAGTCTCATAATGGACTCCACCTAAAATGCCTCAACTCAATGGGATTTCAAAATGGAGAAATCGAACCTTATTAGATATAGTTCGATCCATAATGAGTTTCATGAACCTTCCTGAGTTTCTTTGGGGACATAGTCTTATGACAATAATATATCTACTGAATAGGATTTCCTCTAAAATCGTTCCTACTACACCATATGAGATATGGCATAGTAAGAAACTAAGTCTGACTCATCTCAGAATTTGGAGTTGTCCGGCTCATATCAAAAGATAGCAGGCAGACAAGTTAGAATCTTGGTCCTTTAGAGCTCGGCTCATTGGATATCCTAAAGAGTCCTTAGGATCTTATTTATCTTCCAGAAGACTACAATATGATTATGAATCGACATGCCATCTTCCTTGAAAAGCAGTTTATTCTAAATGGTGGCATCGAGAGACAAATAAGGCTCAAGGAGAAGGTCTTCAATAAGCAACGAGCTAAGAAACCTGAGGAGCCCAATTAGTTAGAGCCAATCCAAACACTACCTCCACCATCTCGTAGATTAAATAGAATTTTTTGCCCTTCTGAAAGGTACTTAGATACTATTCAAGAGGATGTAGAGAAAATATTTCTTACAAAAAATGGGATTCATGGTGATGATCCCAAAACTTATGATGAGGTGATATTAGATATCGACTCTAAGAAATGGTTAGAGGCAATGAGATCAAAAATTGATTCAATGCACTCGAACCAAATCTGGATCTTGGTAGATCCACCTAAAGGTATAGTACTTATTGTAGGTGGTGTGGTGCTCCCAAGCCTTGGGAGGCCACGGGCAGAGCCAGGATGAGGGCTCCAAGGAGGCTAGGATAGGAGTTGTCCTACGGTGGAGGCGGTATGTAGCTCTTCACAGGCTTTAGGTTCAGGTATTGAGGACCTCAAAGGGCTTGGTTAGTGCTTCAGAGATCTGGAACACAAGATGGAGCAAGGAACCAAAGCAAAAGCTTGAAGGCTATAGAAAATAAATTTTCTATAGGTTAGCCAGCTCAGTCCAAAACTGGATCGACTATGTCTTAGAGCGTATGCAAAATAGAGAGCTGCACGTTTGGGACTACTGTCATGGCACAAGATTGGGCCGGCATAGTTTCAGACTGAGCCAACCCAGTAGAACTTAGCTGGCTCAGTGCTGAGACTTAGCCAGCTCAGTGCACGGACAGAGTTATGCAAGGATCTATTTTGGGCTAGGATCTAGGTTGATCCTAGGGGTCTTAAGGCCTGGTTCAAGAGATCTTAAGGGGGCTAATTCATGTATGGGTTGGGTTAGCCTAGGGGAGTTTTTGAACTAGGATTTATTAGGATTCATGTGGGAACTCTAGGATATATAAACCAGGATATTGTAACTTTTACAATAAGGTTGGAATACAATTGAGGTTTTCTTCCTAACTCTCTTCTCTCTTCTCTCTGGTTCTAATACCAAAATCCTAGTTTCTCTCATTTTTCTTAGATCTTCTTTAGTTTGCTAGATTAACATCCAGGTTCATACAAGAGATCAGATCTACGGCTATGGCTCCAAGCAGCTATAAGAATAACAGTTGGTATCAGAGCCTATTGAGCATGGAGGAGGAAGAAGATCAATTTTTAGCAGAGATCAGCAGCAAAATTCAGATCAAAAGGCTTTCTCTAGGCTTCGTGAGGAAGGAAGAGATCATAGGGCTGTTGTCCACCATCCCTAGTCAAGGTATTTCTCAGATCTACCTATTTGCTGTTATTTGATTTGGATTGATCATGGAGAATGGTGGGTTGAAGGTAGGATTAGAGAAGTTTGATGGAAAGGAAAGTTTCACGATGTGGATGGTAAGAGTGGAGGATCTGCTGGTTCAGATGAGACTGGATTTGGCCTTGGAGGTTAGATCGAGGGAGATGACAGACAAGGAGTGGGTGTCCTTAGAGAAAAGGGCATGTGCCACGATTAGAGCTTGCTTGGTGGACGAGGTTTTATATGGTGTGTTGGAAGAGAGAACACTTAAGGGATTATGGTCGAGGTTATAGTAGTTGTACATGGGGAAGAACATATACAATAAGTTGATGCTGAAGAAGCAACTGTACAGCCTTTAGATGCAGAAGGATGAGGATGTTGCGGGACATATTCAGTGGTTCGATCGGATGAGCATGGACTTGCTCAATATAGGGGTAGATTTAGAAGAGGAGGACAAGAGTCTATTATTGTTGTGTTCGCTATCTAGGAGCTTCGATCCATTGATGATAATTTTGTTGTATGGTAAGGTGACAGCTCAGCATCTATGTCCATTTTTTAAGTAAACTACTTGAAAATTCAACTATAATTCTTAACAAAAATTATAGTGTAATTATTTTTTAGGATCATAATTAAATCCAATTAATTTTCTCTAGCTCACCAATCAAAATCATGCAAGATTATTTTCTGGACTTACAATCAATCCAGTTGGTTTTTCCTAGATCACCAACTAAAATCTTATAAGTGATTGTTTTTCTCCAGGCTAAAAATCAATCTTGATTGGTTTTAACTTTAGCTCCTCAATCAAACCATACAACGTCCAACTCTAGGCTTGGACTAACCTAAGTTTTTCATCCTAAGAAACTTGAAATAAAAAGAAAAATATAATAAAAAAAATAAAAATAAACTCTTTGAAGCTTAAGAGAAGAAATTCTAGGAGCTTGGCTTGTTGGCTTGATTTTTTCTCTTTGAATGCTTGAGGAAAGTAGTAGATGATCTTTGATAGCAATAGCCTGACTTCTCTTAGAGTGAGGATGTTGGAAGGACAAAGGAATATCTGAGAATCACTCCTCTTTTCTTTTCTGCTCACTTCTTTGGCTTTCTCGAAGAATGCACAATAAACTCTCAAAAACCTCCTTTTGATGCTTCCAAGGTTTTCTTATATATCTTTGAGGTTTTTCATCACTTCTTGACATCTGGAAGGTCTTCAAAAAAAGATCTAGCCATTGTACATGAGAAAATAGCTGTTGGAAAGCTCATTGGGTGAAAAGATGTAGATCTAAAAACTAGCCATTATAGTCATTAGGTCGGCTCAGTTTTGATTAGGTCGGTTCAGTTTATAGCTAGATTGGCTCAGTACCCTGAGTTTTGATTTTCTATCTTTCTATGCTTTCTATCTTTTATTCCCACTGAGAGTAGGTTGACTCAGTTCCAGATTGGGTTGGCCCAGTTTACGTGCCACACATGCCAAAAACTATTGGTGACCCTTTCTTCTCCAAATTAATTTATAGGCTAGAATTATCTTTTTAACTTGATTTTATCTTTATTAAGATATCCAGAGATACTTGAAAAATTATGAGTACTTGAAATTTCAAAACAACATAATCTCATTAATATAGTTAGACTTTATAACTTATACTCAAAACTCTTTGTCATCATCAAAATCAATCTTTGGATCAATAATCTCTACCATTTTGATGATGATAAAATTTTTGAGTATATATGAAATAATATATAGTGAGTTTTTAAAAAATTACACATTTAAAAGGCATAAAATTACTAAATAATAGAAATATACTTCATTCTAGTTAAGCTTCAGCATATACTTAACAATAATTCTTTCCTTTTTTGACAACATCAAAAAGAATAACTTTAAATGAAGATTATTGTTGGGGATAAACCTGCTTTTGCCGAAGTTCTGTCAGGTGTTTGATCTCTATCCCACCCAGTGGCGATGGCTATGATCAGGCTTCGATCGGTAAAGATCTTCGGGTTCCAGCTCACTCTGAAGTGGCCGACCTTCAACTTATGACCGCCAGGTGATTTTCTCAACTATGCTGACCAACTTCCAAATTCGTAAGATGTTATGAGTCCTGCTTGGATGGGCTTGAATGGTAAAAAGGCAATCAAATTCCTCTGCCATAAGCAGGCAACCCTCTCCAGTCGAGCAAAACCCCAGACAAACTTGAACAGTGAGAGCAGTCGCTCGAGCAGTTGAAGCACTGAGGTTCCGCCCCTAGGCAGTCTCACCTGGTCAGCTTGAAAGCTAGTTGAACTTCTTTCCTACCGGATCTCCTTCAAATCACGTATCGCTATCACCATCGAATCTCATCTCGAGAGCCTTTGACTGATAGAACCTCCTCCGGACAAACTTCTATATGTTATCTTGAACTCCTTCAGGACATCTCCAATAGTCAAACTCCTGCTGTACTCCTTCTTCAGTCGAACTCCTTCAGCAGTCGAACTCCTACCGGACTTCTCCTTCAGTCGGACTCCTTCAATGGTTGAACTTCGATAGGCTTCATCACCAATCAAACTCTTCTGGGGCTTCTTTGCCTGTTGAGCTTCTCTCGAACTTCTCTTACCAGCTGCTCGAAAAGGCCTCGACACTGACTCATGTTATGGCAAACAATGGCCCAAGCATGGTTGATTTCAAGAACCTCCAAACTCCTTTAGAATGGTGTTAGCTAAGAATTCTTCGTTACCTATGGCTATCCCATCCGAACTTGGGTTGTCAGACTTCAACGGACTAGCACATCATGACAACAGACACGACCCTCGGTAACAAACCCCATATGGCCCTGAATGGCCCACTACCAAGTGGTTATGACTGTCACTATCAATTTGTTATGGGCTCTGCCTATATAAGGGATCCTCCAGATATGCTTTCTTCTCCAAGATCTTGATTTCTTTCTAAAAACTTTGCTAAAAATCTCTTTGAGCACTCTATTTCTATTTGTCGAAAGAGCTGACTTGATCATCGGAGGGTCTTATCGGAGCCACCACCCCCGACTCCAGACGAGACTTATTTTGTAGGTCACCGACAGCAACCTCATCTTCTCCAACTCCAGCCTCAATTCCAAGGGCATACCATAACACTCCTCACTGATCAACTAATCAAGGCAGTTCTTCATTAAGCAAATGCATCTGGAAGGATAGCAAAGTTGGCCATTGAGCTGATAGAGTTTGACCTCAACTACCAACCTTGGTCGTCAGTCAAAGCTCAGATATTGATCAATTTTATAGTCGAATGCACAATCCTCGATGATGCCGAACCTGAGCAAAATGAGATCAGCATTTCATGGTTGCAGTCGAGCTTCTCCGAATAAAGAATGAACCTTTTCGAAGGTTTTTGGGTCTTGTATGTGGATGGCTCTTCCAATGCTTTTGGTGCAGATGCTGGACTGATCCTGGTCAATCCCGAAGGGGTCATTGTCGAGTATGCATTACGCTTTGAGTTTTCTACAACAAATAATAAGGTAGAATATGAAGCTCTAATAATAGGACTGAAGATAGCAAAATAACTAGAGGCAGATCGGCTCTAGGCTTATAGTGACTCATAGTTGGTAGTGGGACAGGTCAATGGCGGTTATGAAGCTTAAGAGGAAAGTATGATAAAGTATCTTGAGAAAGTAAAGAG
This sequence comes from Cocos nucifera, assembly GCA_006176705.1. Lineage (NCBI taxonomy): Eukaryota > Viridiplantae > Streptophyta > Magnoliopsida > Arecales > Arecaceae > Cocos > Cocos nucifera. Next base: position 340,937 of record QRFJ01000835.1, read on the forward strand.
CCTAACCTCACCTTCAATGACTTTAGCATTCAGCAAATTTTAAGGATAGAGAATATCAGAGCCAACCTCCTATCCAAGCTGGTCACACTTGCCCCTAATGAACTTTCCAAAGAAGTATACTTTGAAGTGTTGAAATGCCCGAGTATGGAAGAGCTATAGTCTATAATGTAGATCGACCATGAGCCCTACTGGATCGATCCATTGGTCGCTTATCTCAAAGATGGGACACTCCCTTATGATCCGAAAGAAGCTCGAAAGTTAAGAAACCAAGCCTTCTAGTATATTTTGTATAAAGGTAAGCTGTACAAGAAATCATACTCCTTGCCACTTTTAAAATATCTCTGACCCTCTGAAGTCGACTTCGCACTATGAAAAGTGCATGAAGAAATCTATGGGAGCCATCTGGGTGCCAGATCCCTATCTTACAAGTTACTTCGACATAGATATTATTGGCCAACTATGCATTATGATTGTGTCGAATATGTTAAAAGATGTGACCACTACCAGAGAAACGCAAATATACAAAGGCAATCAGTCTCCAAGCTTACACCCTTGAGTGCCCCTGGCCATTTGCATAATAGGGGATGGATATACTGGGCCCCTTCCCGATGGCATCTGGGCAATCAAAGTTTCTCTTAGTTGTGATCGACTACTTCACCAAATGGGTTGAGGCTGAACCCCTAGCAAAAATTACTGAAGCTAAAGTACAAGACTTTGTCTGAAAGTTGATTATTTGTAGGTTTGGCCTACCCCAAACCCTTGTGATAGATAATGGATGATAGTTTGTTGGAATAAAATTTATCAAGTTTTGCGAGAATGTGAACATCTTCCATAATTTCACATCAGTGGCCCATCCGCAAGCAAATAGTAAAGCAAAGATGACCAACAGGACCTTATTACAAGGTATTAAGGCAAGGCTTGAAAGCGCAAAGAGGACTTGGGTGGACGAACTCTACCATATACTCTGGACATACCAAACTACTCAAAGACTGCCAACTGAAGAAACACCATTCACCTTGACCTTCGGAACAAAGGCAGTTATCCCAATCGAGCTCAAACTCCCATCGGTATGAGTCATGGCCTTCAATGAGCAACACAATTCGCAAGGCCTCGTGGCTAACCTCGACTTGCTGAAGGAAAAATGAGAGGAGGCCCAAGTTTGAATGGCTGCTTATAGGCGAAGGGTAGCTCGATACTACAACTCCAGAGTCAAAGACAAAGTATTTAGAGTGGGGGACTTAGTGCTTCGATGAGCAACCATTTCTCAACCTCAAAACTAGGAAAAGCTCATCATAAATTGGGAAGAACCCTACGAGGTCAAGGAAGTTGTCCGGCCTATGACCTATTACCTAAAGGAGTTCGAGGGAACCAATATACCCCGACCGTGGAACTCTAAAAACCTATGGATGTATTATCGATGATCTGGTCGCAATAAAATTCCTCTACTTTAACTCCTCAATCCTTGTTGCAAATCTGTAATAATAGAAAATGACTTCCCAAACTTAACCATGCAACAAAGACAGCTACATTAGGAACAGGAGGAGAACTTCATCCTAACATGAGCAAAGTCGAAGGCCTCGTTAATCTAAGACGAGATGAAGGAAGAGGTCCTTCCAACGGCCCTAATGTGCCCCTACAGCCACATTAGGAATAGGAGGAGAACCTCGTCCTAACGTGAGCAAAGTCGAAGGCCTCATTAATCTAAGATGAGATAAGAGAAGAGGCCCTTCCAATAGTCCTAATGTACCCCTATAGCCACATTAGGAACAGAACAAGAACCTCATCCTAACATGAGTAAAATCGAAGGCCTCATTAATCTAAGATGAGATGAGGAGAGAGGCCCTTCCAACAGCCCTAATGTGCTCCTACAGCCATGTTAGAAATAGAAAAAAAATCTCGACCTAACGTGAGCAAAGTCGAAGGCCTCATTAATCTAAGATGAGCTGAGAGAAGAGGCCCTTCCAATGGTCCTAATGTTCCCCTATAGCCTTGTTAGGAATAGGAGGAGAACCTTATCCTAACATGAGCAAAATGAAGACCTCGTTAATCTTAGACGAGATGAGGGAAGGGGCCCCTCCAGCGGCCCTAATATGCCCCTACAGTTCTATTAGAAATAGGAGGAGAACCTCATTCTAATATGAGCAAAGCAAAGATCTTGTTAATCTTAGATGAGATGAGGAGAGAGGCTCCTTCAGTGGCCCTAATGCGCCCCTACAGCCATGATAGGAACAGAAGGAGAACCTCATCCTAATGTGAGCAAAATAGAAAGCCTCATTAACCCAAGGTAAGATGAGGGGAGAGATCCAGTCAACAGCCCTAACATACTCCTACAATCACGCAAGGAATAGAAGAGAATCTCATCCTAACATGAGGGAGGCCAAGGCCTCATTAATCTAAAATGAAGGAAAGGGAAAAGCCATATTGGCGACCCTTATACGTATCCTCCCTATGGCTACGACACATATGAATGGGGGAGCCCCACCCAAGTTCACAAAAGGGATCCCAGCTCGGCATCCACAATGAGCATCTCATTAGAAGGCAAAGCAAAGAAAAATGAGGTGAAGAAAGCAGAGCCATTAACCAGCATCAAATCCATATAAGACAATAGTGAAAAGGATACCATTTTATTGCAAATATTAAGTTTGTTATAAGCAAGATAATGGTTGGCAAGATCGATCACATGAGAATACAAGTTCATTACAAGCAAGATAAAGGTCGGCAAGATCGATTACATGAAAAGGAAGAAAAAGAGAGGGAAAGGAACTTCGGTAGTCACGATCTTACTTCCTTCCTTCAAACTTCAAACTCGAGAGTAGGAGGACTTGTATTAGGGATAAACCCACTTTTGCCAAAGTTCTATCGAGTATCTGATCTCTAGATAATCTCATCTAGTGGTGATGGCTACGGCCAGGCTTCAATCGATAAAGGTCTTCGGGTTCCAGCTCACTCTAAAGTGGCCGACCTTTAACTCATGACCACTAGGTGATTTTCTAAGTTACGCTAACCAACCCCAGAATCTGTAAGATGTTATGAGTCCCGCTTGGATGGGCTTGAATGGTAAAAAGGCAATCAGATTCCTCCACCATAAGTAGGCGACCCTCTCCAATCGAGCAAAACCTAAGACAAATTTGAGCAGTGAGAGAAATTGCTCAAGCAATTGAAGCGCTGAGGTTCTGTCCCTCGGATAGTCTCGCTTGGCCAGCTTGGAAGCTAGCCAAACTTCTTTTCTATCGGATCTCATTCAAATTGAGTATCGCTATCATCATCGAATCTCATCTTGAGAGCCTCCGATTGATAGAACCTCCTCCGAACAAACTTCTATACGTTGTCTCGAACTCCTCCAGGACCTTTCCAATAGACGAACTCCTGTCAAACTTTTTCTTTAGCTAGACTCCTTCAATAGTCGGACTCCTGCCGAACTTCTCCTTCAGCCAGACTCCTTCAGCAGTCGAACTCCTATCGAACTTCTCCTTCAGTCGGACTCCTTCGACGATCAAAGCCGTCAGTCGAACTCTTTTCAGACTTCTCTACCTGTCGAGCTCCTCTCAGACTTCTCTTACCAACTACCTGAAAAGGCCTCGACACCAACTCATGATATGAAAAATGACGGCCCAAGTGTGGCTGATATTAAGAACCTCTGAACTTCTCTAGAATGGTGTTAGCTAAGAATTCTTCGTTACTTGCAGCTATCCCGTCCAAACTTGAATAGTCAAACTCCAGCGAACTAGCACATTATGATAACAGACACGACCCTCCATAACAAATCTTATATGACCCTGAATGGTCCACTATCAGATGGTTATGATTATTACTATTAGTTTGTTACAGGCTCCATCTATATAAGAAACCCTCCAGATATGCTTTCTTCTCCAAGCTCTTGATTTCTTTCTAAAAACTCTGCTAAAATCTCTCCAAGCACTCCATTTCTGTTGGCCTAAAGAGCTGACTTGATCGTTGGAGGATCTTGCTGGAGCCACCACCCCCAACTCTAGATGAGACTTATTTTGTAAGTCACTGGTGGCGACCTCATCTTCTTCGACTCTAGCCTTGATTTCGACGACAACCAGATTTTGCACCAACAGTTATCAATAAAATCAAAAAATTAAAATAATCTAAAAATATAAAGCTCTCCCTTAATATTCTAGTTATTTGAGTTTAATTTTTATTCAAAATTCATTCTCCCTTACTATATGCCATATTTCTTAATTTTATTTCTTACTTACTCTTGATCAATTTTTGTCCTCATTGAATTTTGTATCTCATAATCAAATTAAAATCATATTATGAAAAATATCCTATTATGGCAAGATTTTGATGTAATTTGATATGTTAAATTTATTTTCTTCATTTATCAAATTTTTTCCCCCTTATTATCATTAATAATATTTACAATAATTCAAGATACCAATTGAATTTGAAAATTTTTCTTCAAAAAATTTAGCTTATAAAATAAATATGTCAATATTTTAAATTATTCTTAAACTCTAATCATAAAAGTTCATAAATCAGTTTTGTTCAATACATCTTCAACCATAATCAATTATAATAGTCAATCAAAATAACATCATCAAAATTAATAAGATAAAATATTGAATGATTTGACATTCAATTGATGATATGATAATCAATCAAATCAAATAAGATCATATCAAGATTAAGTCAAAGGAAAACTAGATAAAGGCTTCAAAAGTTAGGTTCAACTAGAAAATTGTTAAGTCCTTAGAGATCAAGCTAAGATATAATATAAATTATCAAAGTCAAGCACTTGATCTTTTATGAATAGATGATTTATCATAAAATACTTTGTATCAGGCAATTTTTGAGATGTTTCAATAATTATATGTCTTATAAGAATATCAAAAGTTAAATTAACTTGCAAGTTTTGACACTCAAATGAATCCTTATGCAATCAAGCTTGTCTTAATTTAAGTTTCTCAAATAATAACATGATATAAGAGTTAAGAAAATATGCTAAATTTAAAGTAAAAATTTATGCTTAATCAATTAAGATGATACATAGAGAGAATTGTATTGATTTTGAAGTTAAATTATTCAAGTCATAGTGTAAGATCATTGAAGTATTAAAAAGTCATCAAAATCTATCAATTATAATAACTTTTGGCAATACATTAAAAATATTCAAGGCAAGAAATCATATTATACATATATGTCTATGGATCATCAAAATCAATAAATTCAGCAAAATAATTTTAATAATCATTGATGGTGAGATGTTAAAATAAGTTTAGCTTTTACCAATTATCATCATCCATTCATTTTGAGTCCTAAGCATCCATTTCTTAAGAATTTGCTTCTTTCATTTCATTGGATGCTTGGCATCCCTACAAAAATTAGTTGCTAATTTTTGGTACCCAAGTCATCTTGGGTCCATGGAGGTTAGAGCATATAGGTCCTTTTGGAATCCAAATTTGTTTGATTAAAGTTTGGTTAATTTTTTTAGTATTATAATCTAAAATTTTATGGTCAACTAGATTACACTTAAAACATTTAATAGAATGATCTTTAATTAGAGGTCTTATGAAAAAATTTTTAGTATTTTATTATTTTTTTGAAGTATTAAAATCAGTTTCTACTTTATTGAAAATAGTCACATTAGTTTTTACAATAGATTGAAGATTTTGAAAGCTAATTATAAACTTTTCAGCTATAGATTTCAAAACCTCAAATTTTCTTCTTAATTTTTTATTTTATTTCAAAACTTCTTTATTTTCTTTTAGAAGATTTTCATTTTCTTTTAGGGAGAATTTTAAATTTTTATATTCTTTTTTCAGCTTAATATTTTCATTAACTAAGAATTTTTCAGATTTTACTATATTCTCCTTTTCTTAGTTAGAGTTTCAATTTGTTCGAAGAAATCTTTCTTTTTTTTGGTCCTATTTTTCATATTTTTTGATATATCTTCTTTTTCACTCAAAATTTTGTTTATCTTTTCGACCAAAGATAAATTAGTTTTTCTAAGCTCTTTATTTCGAAACCTTACCTTTTTATTTTCATTCATTAAATCATTAAAAGTTTCATATAATTCTTCAAAAGTAAAATCAAAAGAGTTATTAATATTTACCTCATTATCATTGGCCCTTAGGCAAGAATTTGTAGTACTTTCTTTCTCTTTCTTATTTAGCTTTTCTTTGACTTGCTCCTCCTTATTTATTGCTTTCTTTCTTCTTTGTTTCTTCTTCTTTTTCTTCTTTTCATCCTCATAAGCCATAAGGCATATGTTAAGGTGAGCTTGCTTTTCCTCTTAGGAGCTTGATTCTTCTTTTTTATTTGCTCTTCTCTAAGTTATTTTCAATTTCTCTCATATTTAATTTGCTAAAATACATGAAGAAATTGCATTAAGCTCATTAATATCTATGGAGCAATAAAGCATATTCATGGCCTTAGCATTAAGTTGGGCCATTTTCTTATCATGCTCTTTTAATATTTTGGGGGTGTGTGAGCCATCGATTATAATCTTTCATAAATTATAATCATGTGATTATATGAAAATTTTCATTCTAATTTTTCAATATATGTAATCTGATTCACATAATAGTAGGGGACAATCAATAGAATGACCTTCGTTAAAACAAAATTTTATTTTGGTTGCCAAAATCTTTAGCTCTAGATGGTTAGGTCAAAAATCAATAACAGAGCACCTGCTCTGATACCAATTGTTGCCCAAGTATGATTGCCCAAGAGAGAGGGGGTGAATTGGGTATTTCAAATTTAAACTTAAGATATGAGCAAATTAAACTAATTAAGTACCAAATAAAATATGCTATGTAATGTGCAGTGAATAAAAGTAATGAAACAAAAGCACACAACCACAAACACAATCATTTTATAGTGGTTCGGTGTCAAACTCAGCATCTATGTCCACTTTTTAAGTACACCACTTGGGAATTCAACTATAATTCTCAACAAGAATTACAGTCCAATTATTTTTTGGGCTCATAATTAAATCTAGTTGATTTTCTCTAGCTCACCAATCAAAATCATGCAAGATTATTTTTTGGGCTTACAATCAATCTACTTGGTTTTTTCTAAATCACCAACTAAAATCTCACAAGTGATTATTTTTCTCCAAGCTAAAAATCAATCTTGATTGATTTTAACTTTAGCTCCTCAATCAAACCATACAACATCCAACTCTAGACTTGGACTAACCCAAGTTTTTCATCCTAAGAAATTTAAAATAAAAAAATATATAATAAATAAAAATAAAAACAAACTCTTTGAAGCTTAAGAGAAGAAATTCTAGGAGCTTGGCTTGTTGGCTTAATTTTTTCTCTTTGAATGCTTGAGGAAAGTAGTAGATGATCTTCGATAGCAATGGCCTGACTTCTTTTAGAGTGAGGATGTTGGAAGGATAAAGGAATATCTGAAAATCACTCCTCTTTTCTTTTCTGCTCACTTCTTTGGCTTTCTCAAAGAATGCACAACAAACTCTTAAAAACATTCTTTTGATGCTTCCAAGGTTTTCTTACATATCCTTAAGATTTTTCATCACTTCTTGATATCTGGAAGGTCTTCAGAAAGAAATCTAACTATTAGAGATGAGAAAATAGCCATTGAAAAATTCATGGGATGAAAAAGCTGTAGATCTAAAAATTACCCATTATAGTCACTAGGTCGGCTCAATTTTTGATCGGGTCATCTCAATCCCACTGGGTCGACTCAGTTTATAGCTGGGTCGGCTCAGTCCCCTAAGTTTTAATTTTCTATCTTTCCATGCTTTCTGTCTTTTGTTCCCATTGAGATTAGGTCGACACAGTTTCAGAATGAGTTGGCTCAGTTAGCATGCCACACGTGCCAAAGACTGTTTGTGATCCTTTTTTTTCTAAATTAATTTGTAGGTTAGGCTTACCTTTTTGACTTGATTTTATCTTTATTAAGATATCGAGAGACACTTGAAGAATTATGAGTACTTGAAGTTTCAAAACTACACAATCTCATAAACATATTTAGACTTTATAACTTATACTCAAAACTTTTTGTCATCATCAAAATCAATCTTTGGGGAAAGTATCCAATCCTTCATCTTGGATGGGTTAACATGTACGTTATCAAGATATCAAATGCACCCTCTTTAAAGTGTCAAGAATTTTTAAAAATGAATGCAGCTCCCATTATATATATAAGAATAATTCTCTACTCATGCAGCACAAGGTGTTTAGATGAACTCAAGAATTTGTTGCCAAACTTAGTTGATTGATTAATTATAAAGTTGCCAAATGAATGATTATGAATCTGATGTACTTTTCACGTATGTATAACACATGCCAAAGCATTTTCTTTTAAAAATTTTGTGATATACAAGGTATATGAGTGGATGGCAATGGGAAATAAATTGAGATCTTAGTTTATCTTAATGAAAATGGTAGGCGAGAAAATTTTGAAAACATAGGGATTGCACTCAGTATGTGAATCCTTGTAGCTAAGGGGGCACAGAGATAGTATCAAAGTCATCCTATGGTAGGGTGACTTAGAGAGCCACTCTTTTATTGAACGACTTATAGAGCCACCTCTTGATAGGGCTACTTATTATAGGATGACTCTCTAAGTCAACATTGCCCTGAGCATTAGCTGGCGAAGAGGAGGGTGACTCAACATAGAAAGTCGCCCTACTATAGGGTGACTTTGTTTGGATACTACTTTCATAAATAGTTTGAAACAACATTATTTTGATAATTATTTTTTAAAATAATATTATTTTTGTAAAAAAGCCCCAAATTGAAAGAAGGCAAAATTTATAAAGAATGTTGTTTTGAGAGAATATTTTTTTAAAAAATAATTCTAGGTTAATTGTTGCCCTTCTGTTGGGAATGGGATTACCATATGATGGACTGAAGCAGTTTACCTCACTATTTATAGCATGTACCACCCATGCATGGATGGTGATGCTGGCCACGAGCCCCAGATGCATGATGCTCATGAGCCGTATTGTTCACACATGGTAATGCTCACCAATGATGGTAGGCTAAACCCATTCCATGCCGCTCTCACATTGATATACATGAAAGAGTAGTCTAATCTCTTAGGATATTTTGATCTTTCATCATCTCATCCTTCTAACTACAGTGTCTCATATATGCGTGCATGCCTATATACATATACAAACATACATATGTAGCTGAATTATACATTTTAACATCTAAAAAAGAAGTTAATGAATAAAAATCAATGACACATACCACCCAAATTCATGAACCCATTCGTTGAACATCATCTACATTGTGAAAAATACTTAGAAACTAAAATGCACCTGTTTTGACGATTTTAATCTAACCATCGAGTAGATACCAAAATGGATGATCTTAATTGTAGACATTATATTTTATCATGATGTAATAATCAAAATATTTTGAAATTAGATGTACTATTTTTTTTAATATCTGTAGATCATGTTTCATAATATTTTTTTCAATTTATATTCCCCTTCTCATATTTTACCACCCCAATGCAATTAACACTATTCATTTTTTACCAAATTGATGTATATATTAAGATACCGCCAAAATATATAAATTTTAGCTTCAAGGTATATTTTATGGTATAGATTTTCAATGGTTTGTATCTTTAATTTGAATGGCTTATTATTAATTTTGAAACCATCGATTCCTTTTTCAAGAGGTTGATATAAAGTGTGTAGTTAACTTATGCTAGTGTGTGTTAATTTTAACTTTGAGGCATCTTTAGAGTCTAGACTTTGTGTGGGCTCGTATGTGAATTTTAGTTTTGAGGTATTTTTATAGAGCAGGTTTTCAATAATTTAGATTTTTTTTTAGATTTTTAATACTTTGGATCTTTAGCTTGAATGGCTTATTATTAACTTTAAAATCATTGATTCCTTTTTTGAAAGGTATAATTAACTCACATGTGAGTGCATGCATCTCAGGGGATCACTTCTTGGACCAGTAGTATGTAGATCGCAAATGCCCAAATGGACAATGGGAGACATTCCTTATGATTTTAATAATTCTAATAGCTAAGCGGCTAATTGATCTACTCCACATTCAGGTTATATCTTTCACATGAAAGAATGAATTCATTCTTCTTTCATGACATCAATCAATGGATTATATATATATATATATATATATACATATATATATATATATATATATATATATATATATATATATATATATATATATATATATATATATATATATATATATATATATATATATATATATATATATATATATATATATATATATATACATATATATATATATACATATATATATATATATATATATATATATATATATATATATACATATATATATATATATATACATATATATATATATATATATATATATATATATATATATATATATATATTGAAGTGGATATTATATAATTCAATAGTTGACCTCACAAAAGAAGGCGAGCCTTTTTTCTGAGATACAACTCAAATCCATCAGCGCTAGCCTACAAGGCTTTGTACATTTTAATAGTTTTCCAACTTGCTTTTCCATAAGTCCAATTTGGATTCCTGATCCCAATCCAAATCCATAAAAAAAATGATAAAATAAATAAAAAAATGACCCACACTACCCCAGTTTTGCACTTGCTCCATATGCTAAGATGCAAGAATATCACGTTTGCTATCCAATAGTTTATTTTAAGCACAACATCACATTGATCTCAACCTTTAAAAGAAAAATGTTGTCGTCATTTTGCCTTGCTAGATCCTTCTAGATTTGACCCTTGTGAAAGTTTGCTTAAACTTTTGTTGGTGGGAAGCTTCATTTAAGATGGATCAAAAAAAGGAAAAAAGGGCAAAACCAAGACTAGACAAGAAATGGTTGCTGAATTTGATCATCCAATAGGGGATGAATAGAGCACACCATCCAGTGCATTGCCCAACCAAAATCTCACCCCTTCTATCATGGGAGGATGGCCTGGTTCGAGCCAAATTGACATTAGGAATGCTCATATTGTTGGTTATTATACTCATGGATGGTGTTTATTTATGGTGTTTGTAGGATGGTAGGATTGCATTTGTTAGGAAATATATCCTAAAGCCAATTATCTAAGTTATAGATGATTGGAATTAGTATATGAATTATCAAATAATAATTATTATTTGGCTTATTGATTATAAAAGTACTATCTTTTTTAAATAAATTTTTAAATTATGATGAAGTTCTTAGAACCATAATTAATTGATAAAAGAGGATTTATCAAATGGTTCTTAAATTAGTTCATAACCAAATGATAGGTTGTTAATTAGGATGATAACCTATCGAGTATAGGTCACTATATGTCATACGTGGATTGTCCTCTTAACCATTCTACACTGAATGTGACCAATGTAGCACTCTACTATCAAGAGTAGCTAGCTAAGGTAAATAAGTATAAGTATCCCTTTGACTTGAGATCACTATGGTTACTTGTAAGTAACTCACTGTACTTTGGTACCAAACTACCTGTATTTCTAATATAGGATCAAAAGATTTTTGGATATAATCAAGTATTTGTAGAGTCAGTGTGTGAGTCAAGATGGGATTGACCACTTCTGATTAACTTCAAAAAGTGAATATCTTGCTATGTTTTAATTTAGCAAAACCTAGACCTGGGTAATCCTTGAAAGGAGTCATGAGATTTGCAAATTTTAAGACACAATATGGATGACTTGTATGAGTATTGATAGCTAACTTGAAGTTATCTTGAGTATTATTGGTTAAAGGGATGAATTATACGATCCATAGGTTAGGATTCTAAAAATATTGCTTTGCATACATTTGACCTATCCGAACATCGGATACCATTACTAGATGATCATTTTGATTAGTATAGAAATTAGTTCCTATGCTACTAGCTTAGATTTGAACCTATGGGATCACACGCATAAGAGGTTACTACCTGATCGGATGGTTGATCGATGATTGAGAATCATTTAATGATCAAATCATCAATACAATTGATGATCAATTAAGTACAAGGATTATAGGCAGATTGATTAGTAATTAGATTGCTAATTGGCTTAATTTGATTGATCAATCAGGCTAAGATTAAGTCTAATTGAATTAAATTCATTTAGAATTGGTTTGGACTTGATTGGATCAAGTTCAATTGGTTTATTGGATAGCCAATTGTAAGAAAAATAAGTCCTTATTTAATTAGGACTTGAGTGCACCTAATTTTTAATTTGATTAAAAATTAAATTAGATTTAAATATAATTTAATCTAATTTAATTAGGATCCTAGTTGAATAAGGATTATCTTTAATTTGGTTGTATTAATTTTGATTTAAATGAGATTTAAATTAGATTTGACCTAGTCAAAATAGGAGAGTCCTAGTTGGACTAGGACTCCTAATCCCTTGCACCTAAGAAGAACCATGCCATACTTTTTTCTACCCTTCCTTTGGTGTTGATGTGAATTATTCCTCACCTAAGAAAGATCTCCATGCCCCAATACCTGGTGTTTTTGGAATTTGTTTTGAATTGGTCAAAACATAGAAAGTGGTTATGCCTTGATAGAGTTTTTGAAATCCAAAGCTCCTCCCTTCATGCATCATATTTTTCCCATGCCAAAATACCTTTTGTTTGCCTCTTTATTCTTTCTTTTGTGCATGGGATTATAGTCTCTCATGCCTATTTTTTAGGGAGGAGGCATCCAACTTGGATGCCTCCTAAAAATCCTCCTAAAACTTCTCCCTAGAATCCTTCTATGACTAGGTTTGACCTAGTCTTCCTAATCTAGAGATAGCACCACTTTTTAAGGAGTTTGGGAATGAGAAACCACCAAGATTTCTATACAAAAGAGAGAGAGAAATGGGGAGAGGGCATGGAGGATGGGATCTCCAAGATACTAGGCGTGGTCTCTTCTTTTGGACAACGTAGTCTCATGTCTTGTTGAGAGAAAGAGGAGAAGAATGTCTTTTCTTAGGGTTTCTCTCAAAGTTTTTACTTTTGTGAGATTTTTCTATGAGAAAAATCAAAGAGAAAGAGGGCCATGGACATGAAAAAATTCTAGAGGAGAAGGTCACCTATTCTTCAAGCATGGAGATCTGTTTAGGATATCAATGGTTGATGTCCTGAAAGAGAAGATAGGTCTTCTCTTGATGATTTTCTAGAGCCTTTTGTTTTCTTCTATTTGGGAGATCCAAGGGTTGAACTTCTCCCTCAATCCTTCTCCTTATCTTCATCTCTTGGAGTGTCTAAGAGATATGAAGAATTTTTTTTATAGATTGACCATCAGGAGGGATCCACGAGAAGCTAGCACTTTGAGCAGAACTTCATTCGACAAACCTTCGATCTATATTGCGATCTTGTGTGGACTATCTATAGAGGCTGGATATGCTATGCAGCTCCAAGCAATAAGGACAATAGTGGTTTTCAAATGTGGTGTTCTCAACCCATGCAAAGGTATGAGATCTGATCTCTTATCTGACCTAGATGCAATCTAGGGTTTCTAGAATAGTTCTAGATCTGGGATATTGATATGATCAATATCAATATGATTTATATTTCAGATTTATTCATGCATCATGATATTTTATAGATCCTAGATGTAGGGTTTATTGATTAGATCACATGCATAAATAGATTAAATAGTTTAATCTATGTCTTCTACTACATCTAGTTTTGAAAAAGTTTTGAAATGTATGCATAAAATCCTGCATATTTTTTCAATAGCCTTAGGAAAAACTAGTAATATTTTGTGAGTCATACTGAACTAACATCTTCTTCCCACTTTATCTCATTTTGTACTAACTTCATTTGGCAAAGGATATCAACCATTTGATGCCTCATGTTGTAGAGGATGGCATCTTTAGTCCCACATCGATTGTAAGTCAAGAGATAGTATGACTTATATAGATTGGAACCTTATCTCCTACATGAGGCATATTTTAAAAGATAAAATTGTGAAGCCCCATGCCATGGGCTAAAGGTCGAAATGGATAATACCTCATATATGCGGGCGCGGAGCTAATCCAACCATCCAAAGCCATTTGACCCCTTGACCGCGACTGCAACAACTCTTGTGGAAAATTTTTTGTTTCCTCAATCATTCCAACACAAAACTTGGATCCATCCTAATCTAGCAGTCTAACCCCATCCACTCCAACCAAATCCCACTAAATCAGTTGAAGCCAATTGCATCATACCATGCCTAATTATATTTGATCATTCCTGATGATTCCTAATCCCAATCTTAGCCACCCAAATTTGACATAATCCTACCCAATCCGACCTAAACACAACCTTTTATTATGGCCATCTATACTTGATTGCATCCAATCAAACCCAATTTTATCTAATCATGTCTAGTCTTACCTAATTATAGTGATCAAACCCACTTTGACCCAATCACACACCATCTTACTTATCCCAAACTAATCTTATTCACCCTTACTTCAACCGACCTAGTTAATTAGTCCAAAATCTTCTACTTGCTTGCTAAATTAAGCCTATCTTGGTGTCATGCCTCCGATCCGAGATCACAAGGCAGAAATCATGGAAACTACCGCATACTTATGATGAATACCCCTTACAAGCATGCAAGGCATTTCAACATGATATCAAAAGCATCACAGTCGAGATAGCTCAAAATCAAAATTCATTCAACTAACAAATCCAACAAAAAAATAAAATGCAAAAGTCTTACATCCATTGAACCTAAAATAATAGACCTATAAAATATAGTAATAAATCTAAATCTAAATTATATTGATGCTATCAAATCTTATTTTTAATCTCACTCCCAAAATAGTACTTGCATCCACAACTATGCATTTGATTCTAAAAAGAAAGAGTAATGAGCTTAAAAGCCCAGTAAGTAATGAATATCTTCACTAGATAATTCATATGATAATATAAGATACGATATTCAAAATACAGTAGTCATTAATCAGTGCAGGAACATAATCAAATTTATTTTCAAAACACAAATTCAATAATGTCAGCATCTATTAAATATTCATATACATATGCATATATTTGATTCGAAACCAATCATATTCAATAATCTAACACAAAATAAATTTTATTTAAATCATCAGCCTTTTACTATATATAACCATACTTATATCCTATGGCGGGTTCGAAATACCACACTTATTTTCTATGGCTAGACTGAAATACCATATTTATACCTTTAGCCAGATCAAAAAAAAATCATAAGCTCAATAATACAGTCAATGCATAACTCACAATTGGCAGGATTCAAAATGTAGTCAGGCTCAGAGTTCAAATTCAATTCATATCAAAATTTTTTTCACAGAATAGCATATATCTTATAATCAAATCAAAATATGTATATATAATTTTAGATTAGTAAATAATTATAGTAATCATCCAAGAAATATTACTTTAAAAAATTTCATATCAATTTTCATCAAAATATATTTTCATAAAATTCATTAATCACATATAAATCAATTAATAATTTATTTGATATTCAAAATAATATTATATAAATAAAAATTCTAGAGAAGATGAATCATTACTTATCTTATGAGTGAAATCAATTGATTAGTCCAATTAATTTTGAGAATCTTTCAAAGTCTGCTGCTATTGCATCAGCACATCTCGTTGCCTAAGAGCATGGACCCTTCCTTGGGTCCGAGATTTTAGATTTCCATCCTTATTGTGTTTAGCTATCGAGGTAGGCTAACTCTTAGCTCTCTATGGACATTCAATTATCTTATGACCTATCTTACAATATTTAGGAAGTACCAATGATCTAATGGCATTCATTATTAGCATGAGCTTTACCACACTTGAAATATTTAACATTGTCAATTGGCTCAGAGTTGTCACCCATTGATCTCTTATTTGAACCCCAAGTAATTTTATTACTCTGTTATTGTGAATCTATTTCTCTTCTTTTGATTTCTTTCTATTTTAGAGAGCTGGAGACTCATCAAGGACAATCTTATTTTAATTTTTTTTAAAAAATAGTACCATTTAGTCAAGTTCCTTTTCATGCCTCAATTTAACTTATTGGAGCTATGCTTTTTCTCCGCACCACCATATATGAAAATAAATTCCAAAGCTTCTTAATACGACTTCTGGTGAGAGAAATAATCTAGCAAAGCTTGACCTAACATATATTTGATCAAGCTTAGCCTCGTTTGACTCAATTCAAACTTAATCGGGCTTTTGTTCTAGTTTCTAATGTTTGCCATGAGCAAGGTAAACACCAACATCCGAACTATATTTTTGTTTTTGCTATTGTGAGGCAAGTTGTCACAGAAGAAGTTTACAGAAATCCAAGGATCGCAGCCTCTCTTCTTCGCATTCACTTTCATGATTGTTTCGTTCTGGTTTTAACTCCACCGACAATCTTAACTTCTATATTTTTGTTTCACTAGCTTGCAAAATGGTAAGAAGGAATTGCTATTGCAGGGATGCGATGCTTCGGTTCTTTTAGATGATGCAGGTGATATAGTTTGTGAAAAAAATGCAGTGCCAAACCTGAATTCTCTGCAAGGTTTTGATGTGATCGACTGAGAAAAGGCTGTGTTGGAGGAGGCATGCCCACTAACTGTCTCATGTGCTAACATTCTTGCCATTGTAGCTCGAGACTCTGTCCATTTAGTAAGTTCTCAGGTACCGTATATTTGTTGATAGGGTTCATAGTCGCACAAGAATTATTACTGGTAGAAGAGCTCTGCCACATGCCTTCATCACGCAAGAATTGGACCATAAAGTATCACATAACTATGAAACATTAGATTAGATATGGGACAGATACAAGGAGATTTGAAGATAACATCTGGTGAGACAAAGACAACTGAGTTGGTTAACTTCCACTAACTGTCATCCAGGAAATTGTGCTATTTCTCTATATTATGTGGTCATACATTATCCATTCTGCATTCAATGATAAGGAGTTTGGGAATGCTTGGAGTATCAGAATATTGATCACCTGCGAAGTAGACTGGACTCTAGAAATTTGAAGAACCAGTTATAGCGTAACATAAAATTACTAGAACTTTTCTTTTCAACAAGTAGATCTAGATGAAAAAGTTGAATGCCACCAACAATCTAGTTCCTAGTTTTGTCATTATTTAGTTCTAGCATCATAACATTATCAACCACTATATATTACTTCAGGCAATAATTTGCTGTCTTAAAATACTATATTTTTAGCACAATATTGATTGAATCTTAACCCTTCTTAAAAATTTCTAGACTGAATATAAACACCAAAGAGCATTAAACATAAGCTTGTGTGTGTAGACATGAGTTTTTGTTATTGCTCTATCTCTTTGAATTTTACAGAGAGGTGGTCCGAGTTGGGAAATATACTTGGGGAGAAAGGACTCTCTGAAAGCAAGCCTTACTACTGCGAACCAAATGATACTTGCGTCGCAACTTCGCACTTGATCTGCTCATTTCCAACTTTCAAGCTCAGGGGCTTGACATAGTAGACTTGGTTACTCTCTCAGGTACTAACATGTTTCACCCTCTCGTTCTGTATTACTTTAATCATTCCAAAGTAATAAAAACTAGAGCACTTTCGAAAAGATCGAGAGGTACTAACAAAAACTATTAAATTCCCTGAAACATTTAACATCCATGAAACATTAAGAAAAACCTCCTTAAACTACATGGTTTAGAATTAATTACCCTTGTTCCAATTTGTTATTATAGGCAGCCATACCATTGGAAGGTCAAGGTGTACAAGTTTCAAACAGAGGTTGTATACTCCACAAATATATCTAGAACTGGACCACCACCACAGGTATTCAGTCTTCCTTTAGCACCCTGAGGTCCATGTGCCCAGCATCAGGGAGGGACAATGCTTTGGTTTCCCCTTGACTTAAAGACTTCGAGGAGGTTCGATAACCTGTATTTCTTCAACCTCCTCCGAGGAAATGGATTGTTGAGTGACAATGAGCTAGTTTCTGAAGACCCAGATGGTGAAGTGCTAAGTCTAGTATGGGCCTATGCATCTAATCAAGAACTATGTTTCAAACACTTCGCAAAGTCAATGATCAAGATGGGGAACATAGATGTACTCACCGGAGATAAGGGGGAAGTCCGGCATAACTGTCGATATGTGAACAAATATTACCATTGAGCAGGAGATTAAGCAATAGCAAATTCCTATCAGTAAATGACTGTTGTTTTGATTTTTATATGTACTACAAAGGTTGTTATTAACCTTGTCATTGCAATGGATTTTGTGGTCTACCGAAATGAAACATGTTGAGCTGGTTCGTGTTATATATGACTAATGATTGTTATATGAAATATGGAAAGCTATGATTTTTCCAACTGATTAAAGAATAGTTCCTATAGGTCATTGTAATTTGATATATTCTCTCTTAACTTTGCACTTCTTTGTTTCTTCTGTTATATGCAAGGGTATTCATTAAGGACTCAGGATCCTCTCTAGTTCCCGATAGAACTTTTCACTGCACATTGAGGGCCTCACAGGCTTCAAGACCAGCAGTGGCAACATCCTGTAACCAAGATGAATATATCTTTAACTACAATGTCCCTCTTCAAACTTAAAAGGTCTTTAATTCATTTTTATCACTGGATAAGAGATAGAAATCCTACCTTTTTGGATTGCTAATTTCTATAATTTTCTTAAAATTTGAAAAAGACTAATATCATCCATCAAAGAGATTTAATTTTGTGAAAACTTTCAAAACATATTCATCCTTTTCTACATTTTTCAAAACATCTAACACAACAATTCCCCCTACAAATGTTTTCTCTTCTTGATATGATGGATCTTGTTAGCCATTGAGATGAGCCCCTGTACTTCTTAGGTCCTCCTCCAGAAGAGTGTAAGGAATAGGCTGAGGGTGTTATGCACCTGGAAAGCTAGCTCCTGAAATCACGTGCAATGTTGAATCTTTTCTGAATAAATCTTTTAACAATCTTATATATTTTAATTTTATTTTTATTTAATTTTGTTAGTTAAACTTTGAAGTATAACTTATTATAATAATTTTATTTTAACACTACTCCAAATTACAATAATTTTTTGCATGCAGCACCACCTATAATATATCAATTGCATACAGAGAGTTGGAGACTCATCAAGAACAATCTTAATTCAATTTTTTTAAAAAAATATGACCATTTAGTCAAGTTTCTTTCCATGCCTCAATCAAACTTAATTAGGCTTATGTTCTAGTTTCTAATGTTTGCCATGAGCAAGGTAAACGCCAACACCCCAACTATATTTCTGAAAATTCAGAACAATGAAGCCAAACATTCATAACAATTAAAACATTCATATCAATTAGAGCATTCATAATAACATTATGGTAAGTAGAGATTCATCCAGTATATTGATTTAATACTTTCCAAATGTATCAGCTGATAAGATGTGGCCAGCATGAATAATAAGGAGGTTTCCAATAATTAGCACAAAAATATCACATAAAGTAATATTTTCATAAATATTAGTCTGAACAAGATTTTTTCTTTTTTTTTACTTTCCAAGGTAAAAATCTTCTTTCTTTTACTTTTTCAAATAAAAAAGGAATTATGATGTAAGAATAAAAAGAAGATCCTCAAAAACAAAAGCATCCAAAAGATTGGACTTAATTATTTGGTAAGGAAAACAACAAGTAATTAGGAAAAGTGCTAGAAGTTTTGTTTCTTAAATAAAAGTTCATTAGATGTCAAAAATAAAACCTTATACATTTTAAGGAATGAAACATAAGACAATATCTCAAAATAATTTGAACCATGAAGGAAACAAACAAAAAAAAGTTTGGTTTGAACAATCGAAATGATGAGAGGCGATCAGAACCTGTCGGGATTTCATGACTACATCACTTGCAATCATCAATGGATTGATAGACCATGAATTTCCTCATCACTTCAGACCCCCAAGATCAAATTGTTAATGGAAAAATTCAACCTTTATTGTTGGATTCGATTTAAAAGACTAGGATGATAAATGAAGCATCAAGGAAAAAAAAATAAAAAAAAGGATAAATAAAAAAATAATGATAGAAGATTATATTAGTATGTGAAAGGAATGAAATAGTATGCGAAGGGAATGAAATCGCTCAAAACTTCTTCAAGTGTTGTGTTTCCCTCATCAATGGATATAATCCATCTCTATAACACAATTTAAGAACTCTTCATCGCTTGAAGAACAGAACTAGAGAGAGAGAGAGAGATTTCGTAGATGCGACGAACGATGGGGGAGGGGAGTGGGGGTTGGTTGGGTTTATAAGGAGAGAAAGTAGACGGAGGAGGGCAAAACCCTAATTCCTAAGTCTTATTTAATCCTAACCGTCAAATTTACTGATAGGTGGTCTAAGAGCGAACAAAATGGACTGGGCTATTTTCTACCAAAAACAAGGCCGAGATTGGTTACAAAGGGTTTTGATTGACTCAATGATCAATTGTTAAACTTGAAAATTCTTTGCTCACCACAGGCGGTGAGTGCAAACCCATGGTGATTGGCTCACGCATGGGCTTGAAAGGAAAAAAAAGCATGGCATCCAAATTTTTTTTTTCTTTTCAGGCCCATGTGCTTGAGCCAATCACTGTGGGTGGTGAGCACGGAAGCTCACCACCCATAGTGAGCAAAGTATTTTCCTTGTTAAACTAATGCCGCACTCACCATCCACGGTGAGCAAAGTATTTCCCTTATTAAACTAATCCAATGGAACAAAGTTTAAGTATTTCCCTTTAATTTTATTTTTTATTTAATTTTGTTAGTTAAAGTTTGAAGTAATAACTCATGGAACAAATTTGCACCTCATTGTTTCATATGTCACCAACCGTCAACATCACCAAACCACAATTTAGTCAAGGAAAAAGCTTCACAGCACTACTCCAAATTACAATAATTTTTTGCATAAAGCACCACCTATAATATATCAATTGCATGCAAAGAGTTGGAGACTCGTCTAGAACAATCTTATTTCAATTTTTTTCAAAAAAATATTACCATTTAGTCAAGTTTCTTTCCATGCCTCAATCAAACTTAATCAGGCTTATGTTCTAGTTTCTAATGTTTGCTAGAAGCAAGGTAAACACCAACATCCCAACCATATTTCTTGGAATTCAGAACAATGAAGCCAAACATTCATAGCAATTAAAACATTCATATCAATTAGAGCATTCATAATAACATTATGGTAAGTAGAGATTCATCCAGTATATTGATTTAATAGTCTTCAAATATATGAGCTGATAAGATATGGCCAGCATGAATAATGAGGAGGTTTCTAACAATTAGCACTCAAATGACACATAAAGTAATATTTTCATAAATATTAGTTTAAACTAGATTTTTTGTTTTTTTTAAACTTTCCCAAGGTAAAACTCTTCTTTCTTTTACCTTTTCAAATAAAAAAGAAATTATGATGTAAGAATAAAAAGAAGATCCTCAAAAACAAAAGCACCCAAAAGATTGGACTTAATAATTTGGTAAGGAAAACAACAAGTAATTAGGAAAAGTGCTAGAAGTTTTGTTTCTTAAATAAAAGTTCATTAGATGTCAAAAATAAAACCTTATACATTTTAAGGTATGAAACATAAGACAATATCTCAAAATAATTTACAATGTGGAGGAAAAAAAAAGTTTGGTTTGAACAGTCGATATGATGAGGGGCGATCAGAACCTGTCGAGATTTCATGACTACATCACTTGCAATCATCAGTAGTGGATTGAGAGACCATGAATTTTCTCATCACCTCGGACCCCCAAGATCAAATTGTTAAAGGAGAAAATTCAACCTTTATTGTTGGATTTGATTTAAAAGACTAAGATGATAAACGAAGCATCAAGGAGAAAAAAAAACAAAAGAGGACAAATAAAATAAATTAATGATAGAAGATTATATTAGTATGCAAAAGGAAAGAAATTGCTCAGAACTTCCTAGAGGGTTGTGTTTCCACCATCAATGGATATAATCCATCTCTGTAACACAATATAAGAACTCTTCATCACTTGAAGAATAGAACTAGAGAGAGAGAGAGATTTCATAGATGCGACGGTGATAGGGGAGGGGAGTGGGGGTTGGTTGGGTTTATAAGGAGAGAGAGTAGGCGGAGGAGGGTGAAACCGTAATTCCTAACCCTTATTTAATCCTGATGGTCAAATTTACTAATAGGTGGTTTGAGAGCCAACGAAATGGGCTGGCCTATTTCCTACAAAACCAAGGCCAAGATTGGCTACAAAGGGTTTTAACTGACCGAATGATCAATTGTTAAACTAGGAAATTCTTTGCTCACCACGGGCGGTGAGCTTCCATGCTCATCGCCTGTGGTGATTGGCTCATGCAAGGGCCCAGGAAGAGAAAAAAGCAATGGCATCTGAAATTTTTTTTTTCTTTTCGGGCCCATGCTTGAGCCAATCATCATGGGCGGTGAGCGCTGAAGCTCATCACCCGCACAGTGAGCAAAGTATTTTTCCTTGTTAAACTAATGCAATGGGCTAGTCTATTTCCTACCCAAAAAAAGGGCTGGGATTGGGGTATAAAGGCTTTTAATTGACTCAATGATCAATTGTTATCCTGTCAACTAATAAGTCATACTATGGATTCGGTATAGCATTTTTCTAAATCTAGAGAAGCCTAGCTAAGACTGCCACCACCATCAACTTCACAATCAAACATCATCCAAATAACTACCATATAAATTTTGTATTTTGAGTTTAAAAAAAAATATATTTTCATGAAAATTGAAAACAAAAAACCAAAATTCGAATCGGTGCCAAATGCAATCTAAGTTAGCACGTCTAGGATGGTTATGTACCAGTACGCAAGCAACTTGGCAAAAGCCAACAATTGTATTTTCATAATAAGTCCATAACCAAGCACAAAATAACCTAAATTTTAATGTAGAGCCTATAAATATAGGTCAAAATATTCTCAAATTACTAATGTACCAAATCCATACTAACATAACCAATGCACAATGTACTTTTGGTTGAAAAATTATAGTTTGGTTAGATTTGGGTGTAGAATGCATTCTCTGGCTTAGGATAGAGATGGATGTTATATTGGTGGATTTGGATGTGAATTGGTGCCTCATCTTATTATACCAATCTAAGTTATATATTTAATATTCTATTAAAAATTATATTTTATAACTAATTAATAGTTATTATCTAAAAACTATGTGCATCAATTATACATTGATTCAAGCTTCAGCTAAGCTCTGAAGGTCAAATGCTTTATGTATTGGGAATTGTATCTCAAAGTCAATCGTCAGCCTATTGATGGTTGAGATATTATTAATTGATTAATAAAAAATATTTTGACATCTTTTTTTATCATAAGTTTATATCTTCTAATGAACTTCATTGTTGTGATGAAGTTCTTAGGACTATTTAGTTTCAATAAAGAGAGGATTTATCGATTAGTCCTTAAATTTATTCACGATCAAATGATAGGCTATTAATTAGGACGGCAGCATCTATCGAGCATAGGTCGCTATATGCCATATAGGTTGGTTGTCCTCTTAACCAAGGTGTATGAAGATACTGGTATGGCATACAAGTGAGATGTATGGGTACATCATCATTGAACGTAACCAACTTCAGAGCATTCTACTATCGAGAATGCTGTCGAGAATGTCTCTGATGGGATATAGGTATAAGTATCCCTTAGACCTGAGATCACCTCAGTGACTTGCAAGCAACTCACTGTGCTTTAGTATCAGACTAAATGAATTTCTAATTCAGCAACGGAAGGATTTTGGGCACAGTCAAGTACTTGTGAAGTCGGAGTGTGATCAAGATGGAATTGACTACTCCAAATGTTGGAGAAGAATATATCACTGTATTTCAATATAGCAAAACCTTGTCCAGGATAATCAATCAGATGAATTTGGTATTTTGAAATACAATATGGACAACCTGATCAGAGTTGACAGTTGAACTCTGATGTGTCCTACAAGCATCATGGTCAAGGAAATGAATTATATAAAAAGTATATCCGCATGGGTTCTAAGGATGGTGTTCTACACCTTCGACCTATCCGACCGTCGGATATCATTGCTAGATGATCTCTTCAATTGGTATAAGAATTTGTTCCTATGCTATCAACTTAGGTTCGAACCTATGAGGTCACGTACATTAGAGCTTATGATCTGATCGGATAGTTGATCAACAATTAAGAATCATTCTAGGGTTAAACAATCAATATGATTGGTGTTTAACCTAGTGCAAGTGTTACAAGGGGATTGATTAGCAATTAGATTGCTAATTGGCTTAATTTGATTAAGCCAATAGGCTGAGATTAAGTTTAATTAAATATTATTTAATTAGATTTAGTTTGAATTTGATTGGCTCAAGTCCAATTGATTTATTGGATAAGCCAAGTGTAAGGAAGAACTAGTTCTAGTCTAACTAGGACTCAAATTAACCCAATTTTCTAATTTGATTAGAAAATAAATTAGAATTAAATCTAATTTAGTTTAATTTAATTAAGTTCTTAAATTGGTTAGGGTTTTATTTAATTAAATTAGTTTAATCTTGATTTTATTTGGTTAAAAGATCTTGTTTGACCAAGTTAAAATAGAAGTCCTAGTGTGACTAGGACTTCCCATCTCCTTGCACCATCTTGGTTCGAATGCCCTCCATACCTATTTTTTAGGTATTTTTCATGAAAAATCCCTTTCTTTCTGATTTCCATGCCCCCCCTCTCCCTCCAAGTCATATTTGGATGTTATGTGGAAGACCAAGTCAAAGGAGGAATTGGTTTTGCTTAGGATTCTATGAGATAGAATCCTTATTGACCAAAACATCTTCCCTTGAGTGCGATCCCTTCTTTTAACTAATTCTTCTCTTATTCTATGAAAATAATCTTCTTTCTTGTGTGCCCTCCCTTTTTGGTCCATGCCAAAAATTATGGAGGAGGCGCCCAAGAGTTGGGCACCCCAACAACTTCCCATATTTGGATATCCTAGTCTAGAAATTTGACCTAACTTGGACTCTTCTTTTTCCCTATTTATTGGATAAATTTTATTCTAATTTTTTCATAAAATATAGAGATTTGGAAGAGGTTTGGGGTGTGCAAAAATCAGAGGAAGAGGGTCCTTGGGCATGGGGGTTCCATAGGCACCAAACTAGGTGTCTAGGTGAGAGAAAAGAGAAGAAGTAGAGGGTCTTCTTCTAGGACTATTTTATTTTCAATCTCTCCTCCTTTCTTTTGAGTTTTTTTGAGAGAGTCTTAGATCAAAAAACTCTCATCTTCTTTCTCATATTTTGAAGAGTCTAAATTTTGAAAGAAGGGAGCATCGGATCGACCATCGAAGAAGGATCAGCACAGTACTAGCATGCTGTGCTGATTTTCCTGCATCGGACATCAGATTAGAGATCGTAGGCTCGTGTGGATGACTCCTAGAGATTGGATGCATGTGCAGCTTGTGACTTCATCCTCAAGCCTGGATCAGCAAGTTAAAATATCTAAACTTGCTCAGGTAATAGATCCGATCTATAAACTTCATACCTGCATTTGATGTAGTGTAGATCAAGATTGATTTGATCAACTTTTTTTCTTTCTTATTTGATTTTAATTTTTGATTTAATATCATGCCTTAATCATGTAATAGATCTGAGATCTAGGTATTTATATGATTATTTAAATAAATTTTAGATTTATTTAAGTCTTCTACTGCAAGATCTTGAAAAAGTTTCAAGATCTACCTATGAAACCCTAAATCTGGTTCCTTCATTATGCAATCTCGATACCAGCTGAGCTGATTTCTACTTGGTTTGAGAAGTTGAGCTAATTGTTTAAACTCATGTTTGACTCATTTCAATATCGAGCTCAATTAAGCTTTATTAAATAGACTAAATTAGCTTAATCTCAAAACTTTAACTTGAAAAAGACTTAAAAATCAATCTAATTAATCAAATCCAAGCCCAATCAATTTTTGTTGAATTCAAGTCAAAAAATTTTCTAAAGGTCAAGCTCATCGGGTTGATTACATCTCTAGAAAATTCTTCTAAAAAATTTCTATCTCATAAAAAATGTAGATATTTAGATTTTTTTAAAGGAATAAAATTAGTTTAGTTGGCTCTATTTTGTGCTGCGTTCTCCTTGCTCCAAACATTTCTATTGTTATATTATGGACTGCTATAATGCAGAAAGCCATAACATCCAAAAAAAAAAAAAGCAAGCATAAAGCCATAACGTAGAAGGGATACATAATTAAGTATATAAGTTAAAACCAATGCATGGTATATATAAGTATATAAGTTAAAGCAAGCATAAAGCCATAACGTAGAAGGGATACATAATTAAGTATATAAGTTAAAACCAATGCATGGTAACACATATTAACAACCTAGTAAATAATGGTGCAACTAAAATCAAAAACTCTAGCAAATAAAATGTAATTAAAACCAAAAACTGACTCTTTCTAAAATACATTCACCACATTCCCATCCCTTTCTCTATAAATTCCCTCCATGCTCATCCTCTTCCCAGCATATCCATCACCTTTTTCACCAGTTCACCACCACCACCACCACCATGGCTAACTCATCACACATTATCCTCCTTGCGATTGTTGCCTTGGCGATGACCACAAGAGTAGTCTGGAGCTTGGAACAAGAAGAGAGGATTTTCTTTATGGTGAGCGACCCCAAGTTTAAAAATTGTTCAGAACCCATATCTACAATCAAAGGGTGCGCCCCCAGCATCTTATCTTCCCTCCTCACCTGGCGCTTCCACCTGACCTCCGAGTGCTGCAAAGCTATCAACAACCTCAGCCAGAATTGCTTTGATGATTTATTCTCCTCTAACCCCCTCTATGGCTCTTTATTCCCTCCCCTTCTTGAGAATTACTGTGCTACAAAGACTTCATCAAAACCACCTAGAGAAGTTTCACCTGCGCCAAGTATTTGAATTAGTGAGTAATGACCAATTAAGGTTCAGATCTAGTGGGATTTTAATGAGCAAGGGAAGCAGTGTGGCTCTTGTTTTATTTATAGGGGAACAGTGTGCATAGGTTATTGCAGTACTGTTCTCATGTTGCTAGTTCTATAATTATCTTATGCAGTCTTGTAACTTGACTAATAAATTAGTATATTTGATTAAAATTCTCTCTCTTTCTCTCCCTCTCTCTCTCTCTCATGTTAGTAAAAACAAAAGAAAAGTGAAAAATGAGAGCTGCCCTCTGGATCACTGCAATTTAACTTGTTCATGGCCCTGGATTTTGATGATTGTGTTGTATTGAGTCCATGAGTTAATAAAATAAAACCTTTTTCTCAAAAGAAAGACCTTTATTTAGATCAAGCTTAACTATGTGTAAAAGGATTAAACTTCAAATGTTTAATTGCTTGAACACTAATTATTAAAATTGAAGTCAAAGGGTCAAATGAAGAACAAAGTTTTAAATTTATTAAATCAATTTGAAATATTTGACCATTATTCTTTGTTTAACATATATATGTGGAATTTTAATTGATAGTTTCTAAAAGTAGAAAAATGAATGAACATAATAAACAGGTAAGTAGGATTATGGATATTTTAGATGCTTTTTTAGAAGTTAAAATCCTAGAGTTTTATGTTAGCACATATTTCTCTGCACGGAAATATATTAAACTTGCTATGAATAAATATTAAATATATGACCTAAAAATGATAGTTACTTATATATTTACTGTTTTAGCTAATTTTGATTTTTGAATTATCTCGGGTAGGTCAAGAGACTATAAACTCCTGGTTCTCCTTTTTCATATCTCCAACTTTCCATTCCACTAAATATTGATGCTTATCAATCTCAAAATATATTTGGTTCGGGAGAGTTGGACTCTAAAATGAGAATGAAATTAAATGACTCATATTTCAGCCATTTGATTGGAGGGAGTCCCATTTCAATTTCAATTTCTAAGGAAGTGGGAATACTCTAATATTTCAAAATCCAATATCTATTTTTTTTTTGTCTCACATTCAAATATCATTCTGATTTTGATTCTTATTCCGATTCCAATTCCGAACCAAATGTGTTCGAAGATATGGCTATTCTAATTCTCATCCCCATTCATTATTTCTACGACTCTAATTCTGATCATGGATCAAACACACCCTCAATTTTATTTTAGAGTTAATCAACCACCTATGTAGATAAGAAATTGGGATACTACATTAATTTTGAAAATGTTTATATGTAATTGGATGGCATTATCATGCTGGTACCACCATGCACGAATTGCATTTGCTTTGGAGTGAAAGGCACTCATTTTTGGCACAACGACCGACAAGATGGAGCATTTTGATGCATTCATTTACTCTACTGGGATGAGAAGAAATGTCTCAATAGCTTCTCAATTAATGAAGATGGAGGCCATCATATTTCAAATAAACCAGTTATTTAATAAAAGAATCTAGTGAAAAAATTCATTAGAAGAATGTAAGAAAAACCATTTTGTGTGAGGATTCAAACAAAACAACTGATGTGACACATATTCTATAGCTATAGATATGGCATTAATCGAACACAAAAAATAATTTCATAAAATATTTATCTCTAAATATTTGAATTTTGCCTAATATTTTATTAGAATAAGGACATGTTACATGAGCTAGTATATTAGAAGTTGTCACATAAAGGCTTAAAGCAATCCCATAAGTACATTCTTGATGCATTACATGGCATCCATGTAGAATGCTTCCAAAAACAATGCATAAGAAATGATGCAATGAAAGCTGCATCCAGTTTTGAGGTGCCCACGTATAGAATCTCTCTGAGCTTTTCCAAATGGAGACATGCCAATTGCCAGTCCTACATGAGATTCAGAAGAGCAGTTGGATCCTTCTCTCTCTTCCTTCTGTACACATGGAGTGCATGTGCTATGCCAACTCGATCATACACATTCAAATTACTATGGATCTTCTAGAATATCAAGCCAGGGTCCACCTATCGTATGGCTTAGATTTCACTATGAGATAAGAAGTGGAGCGGTAGTAGCACCAAACCCCAGCATCTCCTGTAGTCATTCC
The DNA here is from genome assembly GCA_006176705.1 of Cocos nucifera. Lineage (NCBI taxonomy): Eukaryota > Viridiplantae > Streptophyta > Magnoliopsida > Arecales > Arecaceae > Cocos > Cocos nucifera. The sequence continues at coordinate 369,855 of QRFJ01000835.1, forward strand.
ATTAAAATAGACCTTAATGAGACCACTATTCAATGTTGTAATGATTATAATGGTCATTATTGATTTAAATCTACTGATGTTAAAAATTTGAAATTGGTTTCTCAAGAAAGGTGCAAACCAAATAAACTGCTAGGGCTAGGTTTGACTTGTTCCCACCCCTTTTTAGCTCAATTTAACAAAAAAAATTATAACAAGTTAGAACCTCATCAAAACAGATTAGCAAGAAAATGTTATTTGAGTTTCTTGATTTTGTATATATATTTAAGATCTACATAATATATAACTAACATGGGACTAATGATAAATCTATATTTAAGCTATGACAATCTTGTTAAAATAAAGGTCCAAGTCCAATTACAAATAAAACTATGATCGACTAGCAATCAGCTTCAATCCTCCATGGAATACGGTTGGACCTGCTCTGATCCTATTTATAATAAATCAAGATCTTATCCAACCAGATTAGTCAGAAAATGTTATTTAGATTTTTTTGATTCTATATAGTATTCACAAACTATTTAGTGCATAATTAATGTGAGATTAAATATAAGCCTACATGAGTCTTCATGTGCTTCCCCCATTTAAGTTATGGCATCTTCATCAGAGTAAAGATCCAAATCCAATCAAATGTGAACATAATGATCGATGTATAGTCAACTCTAATAGATCTATGCTCCAATCTCTTAGTCAATATGTGCAAGGACTAGACCTAATCTGATACCATTTGTAATAATCTAGGATATCATCTAAAAAACTGGTCGGAAGGTATTATTAGATTTCTTGGACTTGTATATGTATCATATCCAAAATCTATTTAATGAATAGTCGATATGGCATAAAATACACAGATTCTCAAAAAGGTTGAGCTCAAACATTTTAGAGTTCAGCTCATAAATAAAACCAAGCCTAAAACTAGATCATGTTCACATACAATGGAGAAGCTTAGCTCGAAGTTTAGTTGAGCCAAGTTTGAGGAAGTTTTGTTGAGCTTGACTTAAGTTCAAAAGGAAATGGAGCAGGTCATGTATAAATCTTAGCTTGACTAAGCATAATAAAATCAGCTTAGCTTGACTCATTTGCATCTATTATTTGACTTATTGAGTCAGTATAATCTTTAATAGTTATACCAAATAACCTAGGATCCCATCGCACCTTCACCAAGATTGAGGATTTAGAACATTTAGAAGAGCTTCCTCCTGGTAAATAGCTCATTATTTATGACATTTCCATAAAAATTACTTGTAAAAAAAAGCTTGAAATTGTTTAGAATTCAAATGATATGTTATAGTTATAAGGTCTATTATCTAGGGGTTGTTTTCCATCACATCCACTCAAAAGAAAAGGCTTCTATTTGCCATTGCAATATGCAATCAAATCTCATATATTGATTATTTATCTAAACATTTTTTTTATCAAATAAAAATATTTAATCAATAGTGGAGTGAAAATCTTCTCATATTATATAGAATTTAGATTATGAAATATTTTGTTTAGGTGAATAATAAGAGTATTAAATAATAACTAAAAGTTCTAATTAAAAAAGGAAAAATATTCATAAATAAAATAATAGCGGGTAGCATTTGTTTGTGAATCGATATGATACATAAGAAAAAGTCTGAATATTAAGTCACCTAGTCATACCTTTTTTTACCTTACAGCTTTCAAATGATGACACTACTTGAATATCTATTATTAACTAAATATAATATATAATGTGGTGAATTTCTTTGCTATCATTATAACAATCATGTAACGGACATTATAATGGTGGTTATTCTACTAGCGTCTTTGGTTTGTGGGTGACCCCCAGATCATCGTTTGCACTTAGGGCACCACAACTGCCCCCTCAAAAACCCAAGCAACACACACACACACAACGATGATGAAAATGGAGACAGGCAGGTTCGCGACGTGCATCGCTTTGTCAAGATTGGAATCTTTCCTCTCTGGCCTTCTCGTGGCATCTAGGCTATTCTTTTTCCGAGCCTAGGAGGAGATCCCGACCAGCATTGGCTCTCCGACTAGGCACTACCATGGGGTCCATGAGGGCCACTGAGACCGACAGCAAGGCAGAACTTGGAGAGAACAATGCTCCTGTGAATACGATGAGTGGTTATTGGTCATGGTTCCATGAGTTCTTGAATAAAATATTATTTTTATATTCTCAAAAAATCAAAAAAAATTTTTTTAATGTGATTTGGTGTCCAAGATTCAATCTTTGATGCATGATATACAGTTCCTTGATAAATATGGTCATTAGTTACTGAAAAGCCAACCTCTTCAGCAGGCTCTTTCAACATGCCAGCTTCTTCAGCAAGTTCTTTCAACAATGACCAATGACGACTATAGGTCCACAACCTTAGGCTGAGCAAACCCAACAATGGCAAGACACCAATCATCACTATCAATGGCAACATCGACAACACCATGTCGCTATCCATCTTCAAGTTGAACTTAGGATCTGGCCTCAGACGACTACTATTATCCCAAACGACAATCCAAATCACCTACATAAAGCTGAGGTTCATATAGCTTCAAGGTTTCAAAATATAGGTATTCAGACTTCCCACAACCTATCTCCAAGACCACCCTTACCATTAGGATGCACAACAGTTCCAGCAATACCACTAGGCTTCATTGAAGCCCACAAAAGAAGACCTATCCATTGCAGATGGTCAATTCCTCCAAGGAACCCAAATCCAAGTCCACCTACATCAAACACTTACAACAATGATGAAGATTTCCCAAGAAGATTAGAGAATTATCATAATAGTGCTTCTTCATTCTCTTCAACAAACTCAAGGTCAGCAACAGATTCAAGTGAATTGGATCAATCCACGTCACCCAATCTTCCACTGAACTTCCTTTCTCCGCTGACAGACATGGGAATATGGTTAGTAGGTCCAACCAGGGTCCCATCAAACACAATCTCAAGACAGGACAAGCCCATGGTTTTCTATCCATGATTTTCGGCAAAACCAATGGAGCCCATGGTTTTCAAACAAGTCCAAAGAAACCCATGGTTTTCTGCCCATGGTTTCATCAAAACAAGAAGAGCCCATGGTATTCTACCCATAGTTTTCCAGAAGTGCAAAAGGACAAAGTACCAAAGGACACCCTCTCCAAATCATCATCATCCATAGTTTCACTCAAAACCAACGTCGCCCATAGATTCTGCCCCTGGTTTTTTCCATCAAATGGAATCTCAAGGATAGTAACACAAAAGATGTTCCCCCAGACTTCACCACCATTCAAGTCCGCCAATGCCTACCAAGACCTCAGCCCAAGACAGAGCTTAAATGAGAGAAATCTCAAAGAAGAGAACTCAGAAAGGTAATTTATTACTTATATGTATCAAGTATTTCTTCCGAGGGGAAAGGGAGGGCCGTACGCCCACCCGATTTCATTAGGATGTGGATATCCCGACTTGTATTTGCCCAATTTGGTTGGGCTTCCCCAAATGAACAATTCAATCATTACTGAACCTGCGGGGCATTATAATTTAGTGAATAATTCAACTGGTTAAAGTTAGTAACAACTTAGTGAGTTCCTCAAGTCTCTAGAGTTTTGTTGTTTTCTAATGCCAAATGACATCGAGGAAGGTAACACTTCATGTAAATTGATCTTGTAATGAGGTTAGTTTGAATTTGAATGATCAATGAGCAAGGACATAGGTTGCAATTGAAAGGAAGATCGACCTAACATTCATACCTCTTTCTAGTAATTTGAAGGAACACAGATTTGCTGATTCAATCTTTGGCTTTCAGATGCTAATCAGTTTCTTACTGGCTGCAATGGTGCCTTCTTCTTGAAGCCCATGAGTTGACTTCATGCTTTCCAATGACCAAGTGGAACCAGATTATGTGGAAAAAGAGAGAGAAGTCATCGATGCTTCTATTTTGCATCCATTACATATCAATTCATGCCATGGCCGCATGGAAGTATAGCATTGAGATTGGAGAACAATAGGTTGATAGGTCATGACGCTAAGAGAACTAAACCATGATGCAGACTATGGTACATTTCTAGTGTCGGGTTTCAATATAATCTTGGCTGGTGTTTTGGAAATCACAGACAGGTGGAAGTGGAGATCTAGACAACGTTGATCTTAGCCTCTGTTATCCCTAAAATGCAAAGTACAAATGTCTTGTTTGAGTAGTATGTATCTAGGTTTGCTTTTGTAATCAGGCTTCTAAGTGTGCTTATCTTCATGCTTTTGTAAAGTTTTCAAGTGTGCTTTCAAGTGTGCAAGTGTGCGAAGTTATCATCAATTTGTGGTATGTAAAAAGTTTGTTGTCTATATAATTAAGTTTGCTACTACTTTTCAAACTGTCTATTTATACTTTCATATGATTATGGTTAGTAGCTCATACTATTAGTGATCACACGGATTGTAGGTTGTCCAGCTGTAAGGTTTATCCCTTACAGTGGAAAGATTGTCCTGGTATGTTAAGAACAATACTTATGAGTTTCTATCTTGCTTATCTTCCACATCTCTTTAAATCATAGTTGCCTTTTAATTTTTAAGTTTTCCTACTCTGTATTCTGCATCTCTTTCCCCCAGCCAACTACTTTAGTTGGGAAATGCCCTCCAACCACTTGGGATCACAAGTGGTATCACAAGCTCTATACTTTGGATCATATATATATATATATATATATATATATATATATATATATATATATATATATATATATATATATATATGTACACACCAGTGGTATCAGAGCTTGGCCTTTTTCTTTCTGCCCCAAAAGGGAAAGTAGTTAAGCAGAGCCTCTACATAGCATCATCTCATCCTCAAGTAGAAACTAGTTCTAGTATACTAATTTTTTGAGTAAAGTGTTAAGTAACTCCAAGAAATTAAAAATTATTTCCTAGAGGCAGTAAGTCCTGCAGTCCCGTTTGAGGTCAGAAAATGCCGTTGTTGGGTAGGATAGTTAGTTATATTTGAAAAAAGATTTCTCTTTTCATTGTGGCATTGAAAGTTACTAGTGGCATAATACCTTACTAGTGGCACTTAGACTCTGTCTCGTATAACTAGTCTATGGTTAAGCATGAGCATGCTATCCAGAAACTCTTCTTCTTCTTCCTCTTCTCGAGGTGAAGGGACTAGCGAAGGCAAACATAAGATCTAGTATGAAAGAACTAAAATAGTAATCCAAAAAATCTCCCTCAAGATAATTTACAAAACCAACTGGTTGATCCCAGACTCAAGAATCAAAATGATTGAGGATACCTACTCAGTCACCAAAGATCATGTTCTCATCCCATTAGTCCTCAAAAGATTGGTAGACAACATCAAATCTAAGTATGAATTCTTACGCCTAGGACTTGTACAAATTGTTGTTATCCCAATGGTAAGGAAAGGCATCAACAGTGCCCTCCTAATATACTTAAAATATGGTAGGCTTCTAGAATACAATGATTCCCTACTAAGAATGGTAGAAACCAATGTATTCAATGGTCCTGCCTATTGTAATTGCAATATGGACCTTACCATCCAAACCAAAGATAAAAATATACTAAAAGCCATGGAATTAGAGATCAAACTCCATAACCTCAAACTACTTCCAAGATCCCCATCATTAACCATTCTAGCAAGAATATATTTCAAGGCCACAAACACCTTTAATCACATAGGATCTCTAGCAAAGAAATCTTTAGGACAAACTGACTATTTTCAAATAGACCCAAACAAAGGAAATGTTTTCATTCCTAAAACTTTGATAAGGGATGAAATAACCCTACCTGATAGTTGGACTCTTGAAAAAGCCATCCCACCTATGTGATAGGAAATTAGTCACCTTGAAACCATTACTACAACACCTGAAGATAATGTTTCCATCAAATTTAGCAGGCTAAGAGTAGAAAAGAGCTTTAGCTATAGGTTCACCTCTTCAAGCCTTCCCCTAATCTCTTCATTCACAACTACTAGGGAAAGTTATTCAGTAGAAACAAACTTGACCCAAGTAGATTCAAAACCAATAATTCCGAAACCATATTATAATGAATAAGCAGAATCTCAAAATTTAAGTCCAACATATTCACAGATGGATCCTGAAATCAATATAAGTAAAGAATTTATCCTAGATAAAAATCTACTTAGAAGGGACTTCCACTCAAAAAGGAATGAGGCAAAAAGAATCAATTTCTTTACCAAAATTGATGAAGCTGAAAAGATTAGTCTTAGAACCAAATGGTATAATTTCATGAACTCCATCAAAGACCACATAGGTTTCTTTGAATGGTATGAAATGCACGCCAAACCCAAACAAATTGACTTGATCCATCCTAAAGTCTTGATCTCATGGTAAGATGGAAGATGGAGGGTCATAGAATGGATCCACCCACCATTTCAAGAAGTCAAAATCCAAGTCCGAGAAACATAAGTTACTGCTTCACTAGTAAAACTCAAAAGTGATCCACAAAAATATGTGAATCCTAGGAATCTCAAAAATATTTTAGAACAAAACAACTGGACCAACCAGAGTCTTAAAACTATAGGATATCGGTTGACCAGGATAGAAGAAAAAACTCTGAACAAACCAGGAACCAAAAATATTAGCTCTACTCTAGCTTTTAAGCCCTTCGATGTTCTCAAAAAACTCAAAGATGACCTAAGAGACAAAGACCTTCTGGATGAAATAAACAAACATCTAAAAACCCTGAAACTCATCCATTCTATTCTAGATACATCAAAACCTTCAAAAAAGAGGAAGTCAATAGCTATCTTAGACCAAGTGAGTGACAATTCTAGTGAGTCTGATAACTCAGAATAAAGTGATAGACTTGAACCTAGCAAAATCAGACTAGAAAGCCCTATACCAAGCATTGATTTTGATGAACCAGAATAAAATCTCCAAATTAATAAAATTAGAGGATGGATCGAAAATACTAACCTCTATGGCCCCAATCCACAGAGGTCTTATTGGCCGAGACCAATCATGCCTGACATAGGCTTAGAAGAAAAGCCCATGAAGCAAAATCAATATTCTGTCCAAGCCACTTATGAATGAAATATAGATGGCCAAACTGAATATAATATTCTTAGCATACTACAGCAAATGACCATGTTGGCAACTACTTACAGAACCAAAATTAGAGCCTAAGACCAAGCAATAACTGCTGCCTTAATCTCTGGCTTTACAGGCTAACTCAAAGGTTGGTGGAACTTCCTATTAACCGATGAAAAAAAACAACAAATCATGAATGCTGTGAAAAGAAATCCTGATGGACAAGCGATCAGAGATGAAAATGGAAACAAAATACAAGATGCTGTTTCCACCCTCATCTTTGCAATAACTAAACACTGTATAGGTGATCCATCAAAATTTAGATATAGAACCTCTGAAATCCTCACAAACCTTAAATGCAAAAAACTCCAAGACTTTAAATGGTATAAAGATATTTTTCTAACTAGAGTCTTAACCAGGGATGATTGTAACTAATCCTTCTAGAAAGAAAAATTTCTTATAGGATTACCTTCAGTCTTCTCTTATAAAATAAGAACAAAACCTAGAAACCAAAATAATGGTAGGATCCCATATGATAACCTAACATATGAAGATCTAATAAATACCATAAATGCAGACGGATTAAGCCTCTACACAGAATTAAAACTCAAACAACAACTTAAAAAAGAATAAATAATAAGCAAAAAGGAATTAGGAAGCTTTTGTCAACAATTTGGCCTTCCATCTATCAAAACTCAGGTAAAGCCCCATAAAAGATCTAAAGAATGCAAACAGTGCCAAAAGAAAGCAAAATCTTCTTGGAAATTTAAAATAAAGTTAAGTCAAAACAAACCGTATATTCTAAACCCACACCAGCCTACAAAACAAGAAAAAAATTCTTTGTTAAAAAGGAAAAACCCTCAAAACCATCTATTTGCTATAGGTGTGGCAAACTTGGACATTTTAGTTCAGATTGCAAGATGAAATTCAAAATAAACAACATAGTCCTAGATGAATCAAACCTCTTAGACTCAATTAAATAAAATTTAGAAGTCCTCCTTCTAAACTCTAATGCCAGTTCTTCTGACTAAGATTCACAAACAACATCAAAAGGAGAAATTTGTGTCATAACCAAAGAACAAGACTTACTTCTTGACATTATAGATAAGATACAAGAACCCAAATTATGAAGATAATATTTGACCAAACTAAAAATCTCCTTGACTGAGGATAATAAGAAAAAAGAAACCCAAACTTACAACTTGAATAATATCCTAAAAAAGTTTGAACATAAAAACATAAAAGAGATTACAATCCAGGATCTCCAAAAGAAAATCAATGAGCTCAAAAGAGAGATATCTCTAATAAAAATCCAACTCGAGAACTTCGAACCAGCCAACCCCATCAGAGAAATAGATGACCTTGAAATCCCGACTTATGTTGAAGTTTTTTCTCAATTACAAATCCAAAAATGGATAGTTGAAATAACTTTGTTAGTGAATGACTTTAAGTTAGAAACCATTGCCTTAATAGACTTAGGAGCAGATTCAAATTGTATCCAAGAAGGTTTAATACCTACCAAATTTTTTGAAAAAACCAAAGAGAAACTGACCACTGCAGGTGGATTAGAATTAAAAATAAATTACAAACTCACCAATGCTTTAGTTTGCAACAATAATATCTATATGAAGACCCCCTTCATGCTAGTCAAAAATCTAAATCAATTAGTCATTCTAGGAACACCTTTCTTAAACATGATCAAACCCTTTTATGTGGATGATAAAGGAATCAAAGCCAAATTCTTAGGACAAGGCTTATTCTTCTAATTCATTAATCCACCTTTTTACAAAATCCTTGAACATCTTAGGAAAAGTTTAGTTAACCTAATTCAAAGAAATTAAAAATAATTAGAATACTTGAAAGAAGAAGTCAGCTACAAGAGAATAGAAGAATAATTGCAAACACCAGAATTAAAAAATAGAATTCAAATATTCTAACAAAATTTAATCAAAACCAATTGTTCCGAACTACAAAATGCCTTTTGGTCTCATCAAGAACACATTGTTGATCTTCTTTATGAAGACAACTTTAATGAAAACCAAATACCAACTAAGGCAAGACCAATTCAAATAAACTTAAATATACTAGAACATTGCAAAAAAGAAATTCAATCTTTCTTAGACAAGAAATTAATCAGACCAAGCAGATCCCCTTGGTCTTGTGTAGCCTTCTATGTCCAAAAGAGAGCTAAAATTGAAAGAGGAGTTCCAAGACTTGTTATCAATTACAAACCCCTAAACACTGCTTTAAAATGGATAAGGTATTCGATCCCAAATAAAAAAGATCTCTTATCCAGGATAGTTAAAGCTAAAGTATTTTCAAAATTTGACCTTAAATCTGGATTTTGGCAAATTTAGATCTCTAAAAAAGATAAGTATAAAACTGCCTTTACTGTTCCCTTTGATCAGTTTGAATGGAATGTGTTGGGGGTGAACCTCGCTCCTATCGAAGTCTGATTTGGTGCTCAGTCAGGTGTAACTTGTGATCATAGCCAAACTCCTCCGATGACAGAACTCCTTTCGGACTCCTTCGATGGTAGAACTTCTTTCGGCCAAACTTTCTCCAGACTCTGCCGATGGTCGAACTCCTTTCGGACTCCTCCAGTGGTCGAACTCCTTCCAAACTCTTCTGACAGCCAAACTATCTGCAGTCATCCAGGAAGGTCTCCGCATGAATCTGGCCCCACACGGCATGAATCAACTCACCCACAAATCGCATAAGAGATCCAGACTTTGATTATTAAATCTCAATGGACTAGCACATTACGACAACAGACACTATCCTCTGTAACAAACTCTATGTATTTTCGAGCGGCCCACTACCGGACGGTTACAGCTGTCACTATCAGTTTGTTATAGGCTCCGTCTATAAAAAGGATCCTCTAGATATATTTTCTCTAGGCTCTTTTCTTCTTCTCAATACTCTGCAACTTTCTCTACTGAGTACTCCATCTTTGTTCGTCAAAAGAGCTGACTTGATCGTCAGAGGGTCTTGCTAGAGCTGCCCCCCAGGCTCTGGACGAGACTTGTCTTGCAGGTCACCAACGGCGACCTCATCTTCTTCGACTCCAGTGCTCCTCTGATGATGATCAGATTTTGTAGCAACAGGATTGGCCCTAGAGGAAGGGCATTTTGTTCTTGAAGTTTCCTTGTTCTTAAAGAAGTGCACAACAGAGATCTCTACTTCTCCAAAGTCATTCTTTCCAAAAAAGATGCCTCCTAGGAAAGCTTCTACCTAGCAGTCGATGGCCTCCATAACCAAATTCCATCCAGATCTATCCACTCCTATCTTATCTTCGACAACTCAAGCTCCACCTGCAACAATGGTGGATGCAGAGCAGTTCAACTTGTTGGTCCAGCAAGTTTGCAGCCTCACAGAAACATTGCAGGCCATGCAACAATAACAACCTTTGGTGTCGATTCAGCTAGAGCAGGCTTCTCCATAACCCCATGATTCGATCTAGGGGTGGCTAGCTTGGGCTGGCTAGTTGGTGACCTCCGAAAAGGAGAAGGAGTGTGTGGAGAGCCCTTGTTCTGATCACGACTCCACCCCCAGGGGGACTTTGCTCCCATTCAGTCAAAAGACCTTAGAGATCTACGATCGAGAGGATCTAGACCAGAAGCTATAAGAGATGAACCGATAGATCAAGAAACTCCATCATGCTCCCCCCTTCCATGGTAATGACATCTGTACCGATCCGTCTTTCTCTCATCGCATCATGCAAGAATTGATCCCACCAAACTTCAAGCTTCCTCAATTCGAGAGCTACGATGGGACAACCGATCCGATTAACCACCTTTAGGCTTTTCGAATGATGATGCTGCTTCATGGTGCATCAGACACCATTCTCTACCGAGCCTTCCCGTCAACCCTAAAGGGAGCGACCAAGAATTGGTACTCGACTCTCAAATCAAATACCATCTTCTCTTTTGATTTGATGAGCCATCAATTTGCAGCTCATTTTATCAGCAGTCGACGTCCTAAGTGAGGTTCAAAATCTCTCATCAACATCAAGCAGCAAGAGGAAGAATCCATCCGAGCCTATATCAATCATTTCAATGCTGCTGCGCTGGAGGTCCAAAATCTGGGCCAGTCTATTGCGATGGCTACACTGAAGGATGGCCTTCAGAAGAATAATCTGCTATTCTCCCTGAAGAAGAAGTACCCCAGGAATTTTATCGATATGCTTGCTCAGGCTAAAGGGTACGCCCAAGCGGAAGAGGCCTTTAAGGCTAAGGATAATGAAGCCACTGGAGAGTGGCAAATTGGTGAGCCAAGTAGGCCCATTGAGGAAGGAAAGCCGAGTGAAGCTCGACCGCACTCCCGAACTTTTTCTGAGTGCAAGCAAGCTCGAACTCCTCCTCAGGCTCGGAAGCAGGGAAGCCTTGATAGAAGGGCTCGATGAGGCTCTCCCCTCCAAAGGTTCCATAACTATGCCCCTCTCAACGCTCCAAAAATCCAAGTATTAATGGAGATTAAGGAGCAGCTTTTGAGGCCTGAAAGGATAAACTCCCATTCTGGCAGATGCAACTCGATTAAGTTCTGCCTCTATCATCATGACCATGATCAATATACTGAAGAACGTATCTAGCTCCAAGCGAGGAGCTAATCAGGCAAGGCAGGCTCGGCTGATTCTTACGACGTCGGCCTGAGGGATGGAAAGATCAGTCAAGGGCACTGTCAGAACCAAAACTACCAAGAAGGGAGGAGCAAAAGCCAAATCGATCACCCCTCGGCATCATCAATACTATCTCTAGGAGACTTCGGTAAGAAAAGGCCAATGGATCAGCAGAGCTCGAGAAGAGGCAGAGAACTGAAGAGCCCATTACTTTCACCAATGAGGATGCCCAAAGAGTTCAGTTTCTACACAATGATGTAGTTGTAATCTCTTTAAACATTACTGACTATGATATGCACCGCATTTTGATAGATAATGAAAGCTCTGCTGATGTTTTATTTTATGATGCTTTCTTAAGAATGTCTTTAACTAATAACAACTTGGAATCTATGAACTCTCCATTGGTAGGCTTCACTGGTGATGCTGTGATAGTTGAGGGCATAATAACTTTGATTGTGGCTGCAGGATGACGTCCGAAGCTGGCTAAAGCATAGGTCAATTTTCTAGTCATAAAAACTCCATCTGCCTATAATACTATTCTCGACCAACCTTGTTTGAACATGCTCTGAGCTATAGTGTCAACTTATTCTAAATGTGAAGTTTTCAATGAGTTGCAGAATTGGAGAGATCTGGGGAGACCAAGCATTTGCAAGGCACTGTTACTCCGTTGCCCTACAAAAAAACATCTGACCTGATCTTTGTCCTATTGATGGGCTGGATGTCCGCGATGACCTTACTGAGAAGTGGAATGAGCCTATGAAAGACCTCATATCTGTGCCCTTAAATGATGGAAACATAGAGCACACTGTGCAGATTGGCTCCAACTTGGGGGACGAGGTTCGAGAACAACTCATTACATTCCTCCGGAGGAACACGAATGTCTTCGCCTGGGTCCTAGTGGATATGCTAGAAATTGATGCCGAGGTCATGGAACATCGACTGGCTACTGATCCTAAGTGTTGGCCAATGAAAGAGAGGATGCGCAGCCACTCTGTGGAGAGGTAGAAAGTAATTACTGAAGAAGTCGACAAGCTCCTTAAGGTTGAATTCATCCAAAAAGTTAACTACCCGAGCTGGATCTCAAACGTGGTGCTCGTCAAAATGGCAAATGGCAAGTAAAGGATGTGTATAGACTTTAAAAAGCTGAATAAAGCTTGCCCAAAAGATAGCTATCCATTGTCCAAGATTGATCAACTGATGGATGCAATCTCGAGCCACGAGCTCCTCACCTTCATAGATGCCTTTTTCAGCTACAACCAAATTTGGATAGCACTAGAGGATGAGGAGAAAACTACTTTTGTTACTGATCATGGTCTTTACTATTACAAGATTATGCCTTTTAGACTAAAAAATATAGAAGCAACGTACCAGCACCTGATCAACAAAATCTTCGAGGTGCAAATCGGCCGCAATATGGTGGTGTATGTGGATGACATGCTCGTAAAAAGTTGAGCTTCAATAAATCACATCGCCAATTTTGAAGAGACTTTCAGTGCACTCAAGAAGTATAAGATGAAGCTGAACCCAACCAAGTGCACCTTTGGTGTGACCTCAGAAAAGTTTTTGGAATTTATGGTATCAAGGCATGGAATTAAAGCAAATCCAAAGAAAATTTGAGCTATTCAAAAGATGACTACTCCAAACATAATCAAAGAAGTTTAGTGCTTGACTGAAAAAGTGGCATCCCTAAACCACTTCATCTCAAGATCGATTGAGCGATGCATGCCCTTCTTCCAAGCTCTCAAGCAACCAAAGAACTTCTGCTAGACAACAGAATGCCAACAGGCATTCAAGGAGCTTAAAAACCACCTTGGCTCACCTTCATTGCTGCCAAACCTTGAACCCGAAGAAGAATTAACTTATACTTAGCGGTCTCCCCGACAGCCTTGGCAGCAGTCCTGATTAAGGAGAAAATGAAAGTGCAGCCATCGGTCTACTACATAAGTCGGGTCCTAAGGGATGCAGAAATCAGATATTCAAAGTTAGAAAAATTGACTTACTCTCTTCTAATTACTGCCAGAAGACTCCAAACTTACTTTTAGGGGCATACCATAACTATTCTTACGGACCAACCAATCAAAGCAGTCCTCCATCGAATGAACATCTCCGAAAGAATTGCAAAATGGGCGATCGAGCTTACAGAATTTGATATCTACTACTGACCTCGACTGTCGATCAAAGCCTAGATATTGATAGATTTTATGGTAGAATGCATCATTCTAGATGAAGCTGAGCTTGAACAAAGTGGAACCGGCATCTCGTGGCTACAATCGAGCCCTCCCGAAGAGAGTGCAGATCATTCCAAAGTTTTTGGGCCCTATACATGGATGGTTCATCCAACACTGCTGGAGCAGGTGTGGGGTTGGTCTTGGTAAATCCCAGATAAATCATTGTTGAATATCCGCTACGCTTCAAATTCTCTGCAACTAATAATGGGGCCGAACATAAAGCTTTGATCGTTGGGTTAAAAATAGCAAAAAAATTGGAAGCAGACCGACTCCAAGTCTACAGTGATTTCTAGTTGGTGGTTGGATAGGTCAGTGGTAGTTATGAAGCTCAGAAGGAAAGCATGATAAAATATCTTAAGAAAGTGAAAAGTTTGACTCTAGCCTTCAATAGTTTTAGTATTCAATAGATTCTGAGAGTAGAGAATATAAGAGCCGACCTCCTCTCTAGATTAGCCACTTCATCCTCGGTCGAACTGCCCAAAGAAGTATTCTTTGAAGTTCTAAAGTGCCCAAGCATGGAGGAGTCGCAGCTTATTATGCAAATTGAGCACGAGCCGAGCTGGATTGATTCGCTAGTTGCCTACCTTAAGAATGGAGCTCTTCCTCATGATCTAAAAGAAGCTCGAAAACTCAAGAGTCAAGTCTCTTGATATGTTTTGTATGAAGGCAAACCGTATAAAAGATCATATTCACTATCACTCTTGAGATGTCTCCGACCTTCGAAGGCTGACTTCGCATTATAAGAAGTACACGAGGAAATCTGCGAAAGTCATATAGGAGCCAGATCCCTATCATAAAGATTACTTCGGTAAGGGTACTATTGGCCGATCTTGTACCACGACTCTATAGAGTACGTCAAAAAATGTGACCGCTGTCAAAAAATGCAAATATACAAAGACAGCCGACCACTGAGCTTACTCCACAAGTGCACCCTAGCTATTTGCACAGTGGGGAATGGATATACTAGTCTCCTTTTCAATGGCATCTAGACAATGAAAGTTTCTCTTGGTTGCGATCGATTACTTTACCAAATGAGTTAAGGCCGAACCATTAGCAAAAATTACTAAGGCCAAGGTATAGGACTTCATCTAAAAGTTAATTGTCTGTCGATTTAGTCTATCCCAAACTCTCATAATAGATCATGGGTGATAGTTTGCTAGAATAAGGTTCGCTGAGTTCTGCGAAGATCTAAACATCTCTCATCATTTCACGTCAGTGGCCCATCCGAAGAAAAAAATCAGATTTTCTTGGGTCAGGTTCTCAAATCTGATTGGATCGAGAGGTATATTTCAAAAATTTTCTCCTAGATCCAAATTAGATCTGATATTTTTCAGATCTAATTTGATGATATGATAAATAAAAAAATTAAATTAAATTAAATTTAAATTAATGTTACCTTGATATTGGATAATCCGATTACCCGTTGATGATCCTGCTAATTGCCTGAGGTTCTGGATCTAGCCATGCAAGCGCCTAGCCTCTACCAGTATCCACTCGGACTGGATCTAGAGATCTTCTCCTACTCTTTCTTTTCTCCGAAATTAGATCTAGATTTGATTTGGAGGATCTTCAAAACTCCTTTCGAAGATCAGCAGTCATCTCTGTAGCAGTGTTGCCTTCTTCCTTCCTCGTCAGTTTTTCTTGCTTGGATCGCACCAAACTGAAGCCCAACTTCCTTGGGCATGGAGAGGAGAGAGAGGGTCAGAAGATGGCATGGAGGAGGGAGAGGGGCAGCCTTAGGGCATGGGCTAAGAGGAACTCTTTTTTAGGTTGGGTGCAGATAGGGTTTATTTATAGATCCTATTACGCCATGCAATGCTGCATCATCCCTGCCAATTGTGTTGCTTCGTGCAATCAGATCTAAATCTGATTGGTGGGATGACATCACCTGATCCAATCAGATGAGAGCCCCATAGATTCATCCTTAGATGGCACCTTAGACTGATCAAAGTCTATAGGTAAGGGTCACCTAGTTTGAATCTAAGAAGCAACCTAGAGTCCCATCTGTATGGGACTCCAGTGTTTATCCACATGGGGTGCACGCCATCCTATGCATGCGCCCTCCATCACGTGCGCCCTCCATCTACCTACCAAGTGGTAGGAGGACTTGGTCAATAAGTCTCTCCTATGGATGCATAATACATGGACAGATATCCAAGGGTCAAAGGTCAATGTTTGACCAAAGTCAAAGGACAAGAATTAGTAGGTGATGGAAAATGGCAGGTGTTGTCTTAAATTTAACTCATAAATTAAGACAACCCTTTTTTGACTAGGACAATCTCCAGTCAGACAAGGTAAAGGTACCTGAGTGAGCATAAACATATTTGGCTCAGTCGAGACAACTTTTAATGATAGTAAAAGAATTAGGTTCAATCGAGTGCTAGCACGATTTTCCTTGAACCTAATTGAATCTCATTCAGATCAATTGAACTGGATTAGTTCAATTGATGATCACCAGATTCAAACCCTTGTTTGTGTGACCCAGTTAGGTTCAGTTCTGTATGGTAATGGGATATGTCATGATCTCTATCATCGACATCATCGAAACTCCTTTCGATGGATCAGAACTCTTCTGATTCGGACAACTAGAATGATCGATCATCTAAATCATTCTAATTGCTCCCAAAATCCACCAGTGACACCTAGCAGTATATGGTGGCAACCCATCAGAGCTGAAAATGCGAACCTCTTGGTGCAGCTACCTGTGTGATTAAGTTCTTCTATCTTGAGCCCCGATCAGATTAGGGTTAAGGTGAACTCGTCAAACCCTAATTCTTATCATATGATTTAATCATTCGATTCAAGTCCAATGTGAAAATCTTAATAGAAACTCTTTCTATTATTTCACTCTCTACCATGGCCATGGGCTTATGGACTTGATTCTCATGATCATCATAGGGCTGCTCCTCATCCACCGAGGTAGATAGATTCCATCTTGGTGCAATCCAATTTCCTACAATGAACATGCTATAGCCAACATACACCTCAGGATTTTGAATGGCTAGGAGATCCGAGTCATGGTGTAGTCAAACTATAACACCCTCAAGGTGAACTGTCGATGCACCTCAGGTCAAAGAACCAGACACACCACTGCAGCATTCGAGTCAGTCATCGACGAGAAGGTAGACTTCCTTATGACTACTCGAGGTGGTCACGCTCAGTGCCCTCGTTCTCTAACGAGTACCTGTACTCTCGCTCCGGTGTCTCTACACCATAGACTCAAGACTCATCTACTATTAAGAAGCGATTGTACACTAACCTTTCGGATCAATCACCATCCTCATGATGATCCTATGGTCAGGAGCATTTTATGAGTTAATAAATGAAAATTCATGTCTTAAATTTTCAACTCTTGAAAATAAGAATTATCATTACCATTAACTCAAAGGATGTATCACAGACACTAAATACACTTATACGATAGAAAATAATTCCATTTTATTGATTTATAGTCAAAATTATAATTTTGCCCCTAGAAGTGTATTACAAGTGTCAGCCAATTCTGGCTTCTAGGGCACATATATCTAACAATCTCCCACTTGACCTAAAGCCAATTGGCTACAAGTCTAAGTTCCCATCTTCTCAAGGTGGGCTTCGATCTTCTGCTAGGCCCAATGGCTTTGTAAGTGGGTCTGCGCATTATCTGCGGAGTCGACTCTCTTGACCTCGATGTAACCCTTCTCGAGGTAATCACGGATGAGGTGGTATCGCCACTCGATGTGCTTAGGATTTTTGATGAGATCTTGGCTCCTTAGCAAGGGCTATGGCACCATTATTATCGCAGTATAGAGGAATGGCATCTGATGGCATCACTCCGAATCTCTATGGCAAACTTTCTTATACCAGAATGCCTTCCTTTGTAGCTTCTGATGCAGCGATATATTCTACTTCCATGGTGGAATCTACTATCACTATCTGCTTGAAACTTTTTCAACTGACAGCTCCACCATTGCACACAAATAGACTCCCAGATGTCGACTTTCGATCATCTATATCGGACATAAAATCCGAGTCTGTGTATCCTCTGGACTTGGAGTTCTCCATTACCAAAGACCAACATCATATCCTTAGTTCTTCTCAAGTACTTAAGGATACATTTCACAGAAGTCCAGTGTTCTTCACCTGGATTTGACTGATATCTGCTTGTGACACTCACAGCATGGGCTATATCAGGTCGTGTACATAGCATGGCATACATGAGGCTCTCCTATTGAAGAAGCATAAGGGATCTTGCTCATGCATTTTATTTTCCTCAGGTGTGCTAGGGCACATCTTCTTGGAAAGATGAATACCATGTCTGAAGGGTATTAATCCCCTCTTAGAGTTTTCCATACTAAACCTCTTTAGTACTTCCTCTATGTACACTTTCTGTGAAAGTCCTAGCATCCTATTTGGTCTATCTCTATAGACCTTAATTCTCAGAATAAAGGATGCTTCTCCAAGGTCTTTCTTAGAGAATTCTTTAGGACATTTTAATTATGATCAACATGGGAATATCATTCTCAATAAGGAGAATGTCATCCACATATAATACGAGAAAGACAATAGCACTCCCATTAACCCTTTTTGAAGACATATGGCTCCTCCTCATTTTTGATGAAACCAAATAGTTTGATCACATCATTAAAATGAGTGTTCCAGCTCCGAGATGCTTGCTTAAGTCCATATATGGACCTTTGCAGCTTGCATACCTTGTGATCAGTATCATCTGGATGTGAAATCCTAGCGGCTGTTCCATATAGATATCTTCCTCAAGATATCCATTTAAGAATGCCATTTTTACGTCCATTTGCCATATTTCATAATCAAAATAGGCTGCAATAGCAAGCAATGTGTGGATGGATTTTAGCATAGCTACTGGCGAAAAGGTATCCTGATAGTCAATGCCTTCGCATTGACTATAACCTTTTGCCACTAATCTAGCCTTGAATGTCTCCACATTCCCATCTGCACCAATCTTTCTCTTGAAGATCCATTTACACCCAATAGGTACTATACCTTCTGGTGGATCTACCAAGGTCCAGACTTGGTTTGAGTGCATCGAGTCAATTTCTGACTTTATTGCCTCTAACCATTTCTCAGAGTCGATATCTGATATCGCCTCATTATAGGTTTTGGGATCATCACCATGAATGCCATTACCTATGAGGAATATTTTCTCTACATCTTCTAAAATAGTACCTAAGTACCTCTCAGAAGGATGAAAAATTCTTTTCGATCTACGAGGTGGAGGAGGTAGTGAATGAATTGGCTCAACCTGATTTGGTTCCATTTGGTCCTTAGCTCGTTGCTCTTGTGAGACTTTCTCATCGAGCTTGATCTGCTTTCCAATGCCACTATCTTGAATAAACTATTTTTCAAGAAAAATGGCATGTCGACTCACAATCACATTGTGATCTTCTGGAATATAGAAATAATATCCTAATGACTCTTTAGGATATCCTATAAATCAAGCTCTGAAGGACCTAAAGTCTAACTTGTTCCGCTTGTTGTCTTTTGACATGAGCCGGACAACCCCAAATTCTGAGATGACTCAGACTTGGTTTCTTACCATGCCATATCTCATACGGTGTGGTAGAAACATTTTAGAAGGAACCCTATTTAGTAAGTATATTGAAGTTAATAAATGAGTATCCCCAAAGAAAAGAAAATCAGGGAGGTCTGTGAAGCTCATCATGGATCGGACCATATCTAATAGGATTCCGATTCCTCCAGTTCTGAAACCCTGTTGAGTTGAGGTATTCCAGGTGGAGTCCATTGAGAGACTATGCCATTTTTCTTAAGATAGTTCAAAAATTTTTGACTAAGGTATTCACCTCCTCGATCTGATCGAAGAACCTTAATGGGTTTTCCAATTTGCTTTTCTACTTCATGTCTGAATTCTTTGAACTTTTCAAAAGCTTCAGACTTGTGTCTCATAAGATACACATACCCATACCTAGATAAATCATCGATAAAGATTATGAAGTAGACTAAAATTGCCTCTAGCCGGCACATCAAATGGGCCGCACACATCAGTATGTACTAGGGCAAGAAGATCCGTGGCCCTTTCCCCATGTCCTAACAAAAGGGAGTTTAGTCATTTTGCCATTGAAGACAAGATTCACAAATTGGATATGACTCGGAAGTCAATGGACTCAATAGCCCATTTTCTTCCAATTTGTTAATCCTATCTTCTGCTATATGACCTAATCTTAGGTGCCATAGATATCTATCATGTTAGGACTATCCCTAGGTCATTTTATGGTATTCACATTTTGCTCGATAGTTAAAAATAGATACATCAATATGTAACTGATAAAGATCGTTAATAAGAAAACCACTTTGCAATTTTATTTCTTTCATAAAGAATGTTACAATGGTCCTTAAGAAAACTAATTACATAGCCTTCTAATGCAAGGTAAGAAATAGAAATCAAATTCCTGCTTGCTGCAGGCACATAATAACAGTCTTTTAACACTAAGTCTAAACCAGATGGTAATCGAAGAGGGTATGTTCCTACGGCCACTGGTAGCAACTCTTGCTCCATTTTCCGACGTGCAGGATCATCTCTACCATCCCTCAGCCTCCTGCTATCCTCAAGACCCTGCATGAAAGTGCACAAGTAAAAACTAGAACTAGAGTCAAGCACCCAACTGGATGCAGAAGAAACCATAAGGTTAGACTCAATAACGAGCATACCTCCAGAAGGACCTGCCTCCTTCTTCTTTAGGATGGCCAGGTAAGTAGGGCAGTTCCATTTTCAGTGGCCATCATTGTTGCAATGAAAATATTTTTTTTTGTCAGTGGCCTTCTTCTGCAGCTCTGTCTTTTTCTTCTTTCCTCCTTCCACCTTCTGCTTTTTCGCAAACTTCTTCTTCTTTCCAAAAGACTTTCTCTTGGAAGAAGTTCCGTTCCATAGCAAGTAACTGAGCCTTTAGAATCCTTTCATGAAAAGCTCAGCGGTAACCAGCATGTTCATTAAGTTCGGCCAAGGAATTTTGAAGTTTATGCATATGGTAATTCATGATGAACTTGCCCATATGCATCAGTCAAGGATTGCAGAATTATATCATTCTGCAGATCCAAGTCCAACTTCACTTCCGAGCTTCTCAAGCTCTTCCAAGTCCTTGATCATCATTAGACAATGATCTTGGACTGACTGCCCATCACGCATCTTAGCCTTGAAAAAGTCGTTTAGTGACTTGATACTTGGCTGTGCGACTCTGTTCACCAAACATCTCCTATAGGTGAGCCAACATTTGGCGAGCAGTCCTGATATCTTCATGTTGGTGCTGAAGTTCATCAGACATCGAGCCCAACATGTAGTATCTGACCTTATTATCTTCGTCTATCCACTTTTCCAGAGATGCTCTCTGTTCAGTGGATGGATGAGCTGGTAAGATGGGAGGGTCCTAGTCCAGTACATGAGTTAACTTCTCGAAATCCAAAATGATTTTGAAGTTTCGGAGCCAATCCTTGTAATTTGGTCCGGTCAGTCTATGGGTGTCCAGGATTCGTGCTAATGGGTTGGATGCAGACATTTTTCTGTAGAGAGTCAAAGTTTCTAGTTAGATATTATAATTAAGACTTGACCAATTTATTTAGAAATTTTATTTTTAAATAAATTAGCTCTCCACTATTTTCTTGGATCCCTACACTTCCTCTGTAGAGATGCAAAAATCTCTACGATTAATGATTTCTAGTGGGTGGTGCGGTCCCACCAACTGACTCATCACCTCACCTAACAGTTATTGGTGATGGGTTAGCCAATGAGTGAACAACTCTTGTTCAATGATTCTCTAATCATGGTGCACCCAAACTTGGTCTCTAATTCATGAATCTCACCGTATCCGAAATATTGATCCACTCCTTAGTTAAGTCAGACCCACCATTTGCATAGATTGGATTCCTAATTGGATCTCTCACCGTATCTAAAATATTGAGCCCAACTCAATCCTCCAGCCCATAGCATCCAATGCCTAATAGACATGGTTGCATCTTCTCGGTGCAACTGAGCCACTGTATCCAGTCGAGAACAATCAACCCCGAGAAGGGCCCGCACATCTACAATGGTGGAAGACCTTAGACTTAATCTTTTCTTAGGAAGAATTGATTCAGGTCTCATTAAACTAGACTTGACATAGTCATAACCAATTATGACTAACCTAGTGGCATGGGTTAGCTCGGATTATTGACCACCTCAGATCAGAACTGAGTTAACAAATATGGCCAGGTAAGTGAGACCGGTGGAAGGGATATGCCATTAACTCGACAAGAATGCATTCGAGTCGAGTAGCTCCCAATTAAAAACCAGTCGGTCGTATCTGCCAAACTTACCTTAGACACCAAATTATTGAGCCAGAACCAATTGGGTTAGCCTACAATCCAGACTCTAACCTCTGAGCCTAATTAGGTCTTAGCTTGATCGATCACTCACTCACGTGACTCGATCTTGACCCAGACTTAATCCTATTAGGCTGGTCAATTTAAGCATTGTTGATCCCATCTAACCAACTCTTGATTCGTTTGATCAACCGCTTAGACCTAATTGAGCTACCCAAGCCCGAACCCAGTATTATGAATATGTCTTAGATCTAAAATTTCTTAATTTTAGACCTAATTATATTTTATAAATCTTAATTCTTAATTAAGTTTAGGGTTCATAAATAAAATATGCAAATAAATCCTAGGGTTTCAGGATCTAGGGTTTTGCAGAAAGTAAGTTTTGGATTTTTGATTAAGGACGAACATGCAGCACCCCTACACATCATAAGAACACCCCATCGAATGGAAGGAGAGGGCCTTTAAACCCTTCTTTATTCTTATGATCCGGACGGTCCAAGAGGAACACCTTAATCAGGAAATACAACTAATCTACAAAACTAATTAGATCTATATCATATATCTCATATAAAAAATTGATCTAATTAAAACATATTTTGCATACATATCATGTATCATACATGCATATTTTTAGATCTAAATTATCTCATAATCAATCTAAAAAATTAGATTTAAATTTGATCATATCAAAATAAAATTTAATCTAGACAACTTTGTAGAACTATTCTACAACTAGTCTAAACATGCATCTATCATATCTCATATGATGTTTAAAATTAAATTTAATTTATTTTTTATTTTTTAGATCTTATTATAATATTTATAATATCAAAAAATAGTAAATAAATAGATCTAAAATTATGATTTAATCAAATTAAAAATTATGATTATACTAAGACTATTCTATAGAACTAATTCTATTCCTAGAACTAGTCATGCATATCTCATATATTTTAGATCTAGATTAATTTAATTTTAATTTTTTTACTAATTTCTGATTTTAGATCTAATCACATCTCATGTGATATCTAAAATTACTAATTTATTAGATTAAAATCAGATCTAAATAAATTTTATACAACCTTGGCTCTGATACCAGTTGAAGGGAAAAATCCTGATTTTCTAGATCCAGGTTCGTTCAGATCTGATTGGATCGAAGAGATATATTTCAAAAATTTTATCTTAGATCTAAATTAGATCTGACATTTTTTAGATCTAATTTTATGATCTAATAAATTAAAAAATTAAATTAAATTAAATTTAAATTAATGTTATCTTGATATTGGGTAATTCGATTACCCGTTGATGATCCTGCTGATTGCCTGAGGTTCTAGATCTAGCCATGCAAGTGCCTGACCTCTACCGGTATCTACTTGGATTGGATCTAGAGATCTTCTTCTTCTCTTTTTTTTTTCCCAAAAATTAGATCTGGATATGATTTGGAGGATCTTCGAAACTCCTTTCGAAGATCAGCAGTCATCTCTGCAGCAGTGCTGCCTTCTTCCTTTCTCCTTAGCCTTTTCTTGCTTGGATCGCACCAACTGAAGCCCAACTTTCTTGGGCATGGAGAGGAGAGAGAGGGTCAGAATATGGCATGGAGGAGAGAGAGGGGAAGCCTTGGGGCATGGGCTAAGAGGAACTCTTTTTTAGGTTGGGCGCAGACAGGGTTTATTTATAGACCCTGCTGCGCCATGCATGCTGCATCATCCCGGCCAATCATGTTGCTTCGTGCAATCAGATCTAAATATGATTGATGGGATGATATCACCTGATCCAATCAGATGAGAGCCCTATAGATTCATCCTTAGATGGTGCCTTAGACTGATCAAAGTCTATAGGTAAGGGTCACCTAGTTTGAATCTAAGAAGCAACCTGGAGTCCTATCCATATGAGACTCCTAGTGTTTATCCCTCCACTTGGGCGCATGCCATCCTAGGCATGCACCCTCCATCTGCCCTACCAAATGGTAGGTGGACTTGGTCAATAAGTCTCTCCTATGGGTGCATGACACATGGGCAGATGTCCAAGGGTCAAAGGTCAACTGTTTGACCAAAGTCAAAGGACAAGAATTAGCAGGTGATGGAAAAATGGTAGGTGTTGTCTCAAATTTATCTCATAAATTAAGACAATCCTTTTCTAACTTGGACAAGCTCTAGTCAGATCCAGGTAAAGGTACCTGAGTGAGCACAAACTCCTTTGGCTCAGTCGAGACAACTTTTAATGATAGAAAAAGAAGAATGTTAGGCTTCAATCGTGTGCTAGCACGATTTCCTTGAACCTAATTGAATCTAATTCAAATCAATTGAACTAGATTAGTCTAATTGATGATCATCCAAATTCAAACCCTTCTTTGTGTGACCCAGTTAGGTTCAGTTCTATATGGTAATGGGATATGTCATGATCTCTATCATCGACATCATCGAAACTCCTTTCGATGGATCAGAACTCTTCTGATTCAGACAACTAGAATGATCGATCATCTAAATCATTCTAATTGCTCCCAAAATCCACCAGTGACACCTAGCAGTATATGGTGGCAATCCCATCAAAACTGAAAATGCGAACCTCTTGGTGTAGCTACTTGCATGATTAAGTTCTTCTATCTTGAGCCTTGATCAGATTAGGGTTAAGGTGAACTCGTCAAACCCTAATTCTCTAACATATGATTTAATCATTCGATTCAAGTCCGATGTGAAAATCTTAATAGAAACTCTTTCTATTATTTCACTCTCTACCATGGCCATGGGCTTATGGACTTGATTCTCATGATCATCATAGGGCTGCTCCTCATCCACCGAGGTAGATAGATTCCATCTTGGTGCAATCCAATTCCTACAATGAACATGCTATAGCCAACATACACCTCAGGATTCTGAATGGCTAGGAGATCGAGTCATGGTGTAGTCAAACTATAACACCCTCAAGGTGAACTATCGATGCACCTCAGGTCAAAGAATCAGACACACCACTGCAGCTTCGAGTCAGTCATCATTGACGAGAAGGTAGACTTTCTTATGACTACTCGAGGTGGTCACGCTCAGTGCCCTCGTTCTCTAATGAGTACCTATACTCTCGCTTCGGTGTCTCTACATCATAGACTCAAGACTCATCTACTATGAAGAAATGATTGTATACTAATCTTCCGAATCAATCACCATCCTCATGACAATCCTACGGTAAGGAGCCTTTTATGAGTTAATAAATGAAAATTCATGTCTTAAATTTTCAACTCTCGAATAAGAAATATCTTTATCATTAACTAAAGGGATGTATCACAGACACTAAATATACATATGTGATAGAAAATAATCGATTTTATTATTTATAGTAAAAATTATAATTTTACCCCTAGAAGTGTATTACAAGTATCCGCTAATTCTGACTTCTAGGGCACACATATCTAACACCATCTATAGACAAATGGTGAAGCAGAGGTGACCAATAGAATTTTACTGTAGGACATCAAAGCAAGGCTTAAAAGAGCAAGAAAAACTTGGATGGATGAACTCTACCACATCCTCTAGACGTACTGAACTACTCAAAGAATACCGATGGGAGAAACATCATTCATCTTGGCTTTTAGAATGGAGGCAGTCATCCCAATCGAGCTTAAACTTTCATCAGCATGGGTCATGACCTTCAATGAGCAGCGTAACTCATAGGACCTCAGAGTTAACCTCGATCTACTGAAAGAAAAGAGAGAAAAAGTCCAAGTTCGGATGGCAGCATATAGACGAAGAGTGGCCAGATACTATAACTACAGAGTAAAAAGCAAAGCATTTAGGGAGGGTGACTTGGTGCTCCGACGAGCATCCATTTTGTAGCCTCAAGATCAAGGAAAGCTCACCTTGAATTAGGAAGGTCCATATAGAGTAGAGGAGTTCATCTAGCCCAGAACTTACCGCTTGAAGAAGCTCAGAGGAGCGGCACTCCCACGGCCTTGGAATTCAAAAAACTTAAGAATGTACTACTAGTAACTTTTCTTCAATAAAAGTATTTTAACATCATTACTCCTTGGCGCAAAAATTGTGTAATGACAATTCTTTGAAGTAACCCAAAATAGCCCGTTAGGAACAGAAGGAGAACCTCATCCTAACGTGAGAAAGATTGAAGGCCTCATTGAACTAAGATGAGATGAGAGGAGAGGCCCTACCAATGGCTCTAATGTGCCCCTATAGCCTGTTAGAAATAGGAGGAGAACATACTCCTAATGTGAGCGTGGTCGAGGGCCTTGTTGAACGAAGATGAGATGAGAGGAGAGGCCCTACCAACGGCTCTAATGTGCCCGACTCTAATGTGCCCCTACAACTCGTTAGGAGCAGGAGGAGAACCTCGTCCTAATGTGAGCAAGGTCAAAGGCCTCATTGAACTAAGACGAGATGAGGGGAGAGGCCCTATTAACGGCCCTAATGTGCTCTTATAGTCCGTTAGGAATAGGAGGAGAATCTCGTCCTAATATGAGGAAAGTCGAAGGTCTCGTTGAACTAAGATGAGATGAGAGAAGATGCCCTACCAATGGTCCTAATATACCTCTATAGACTATTAGGAATAAGAGGAGAACCTCATCCTAATGTGAGCAAAGTTGAAGGCCTCATTGAACTAAGACAAGTTGAGAAAAGAGGTCCTACCAATGGCCCTAAGGTGCCCCTATAGTCTGATAGGAATAAAAGGAGAACCTTGTCCTAATGTGAGCAAGATCAAAGGCCTTATTGAACTAAGATGAGATGAGGGGAGAGGCCCTACTAACGGTCCTAACGTGCCCCTACAGTCCATTAGGAATAGAAGGAGAACCTCATCCTAATGTGAGCAAAGTCGAAGGCCTCATTGAGCTATGATGAGATAAAGGGAGAGGTCCTACCGACAATCCTAACGCACCCGCATAAGCCATGTTAAGAATAGAAGGAAAGTCTCATCCTAACATGAGCAAAAGTCAGAATCTCATAGATCAAAGATGTGGAGAAGAAAGAAGCTTGGTGGAGAATTCTTACATGTATTTTTTCACAACAACCTGACTACATCAAATGCAAAAGATAGAACCTTATCCTGATTTGTAGAAGAGATCCTAGTTCGACATCCACAACAAGCTCGACGTCCACAACAAGCTTGGCATCCACAACGAGCATTTTATAAGAAGACGATAGAGAGAAAAATGAGGTAAAGAAGGTAAGGCCACAAATAGGCCTCAGATTTATGTGAAACAAAAATAACAAGAAATGTATTATTCCATTGCAAAAATGAGTTCATTACAAGAAAAACATAGGCTGACAAGGTCGATAACACTGAAAGAAAGAAAAGAGAGGGAGAAGAGGCCGAAGCTCTAAGGTGAATTAGATTCCTCAGACTTAGGGCTGCTGGCCCCGACCATCACCAAGACCTGCTTTAGCCTAAGGATCTCCTCCTCAAGCTCCTTCTTCTTGTAGAGACCATCTATGTACATTCTGCGAGCGAGCTAAAACTTACCCTTAAGCTCTCACCAATGTCTCCTTAAAACTTCAGACTCAGCCTCCACATCCTCGACAACACAATGTTCACAGGTGAGCTGAAGCTTCAGCCATTGATCCTCAATCTTCTCTGCCCCAACCATCTCTGAAAGCTCACTGACGGTCCTCTTCATGGAGGCAATCTTCTCTAACTCACCACTTGTGCTGGCTCTCTGACTATTGTGTAGTCGCTTTCGAAGATAAGCTGTCTCATCTCTGGCAACCTTGAGCTTGCCTTCAAGCCTGGACATCTTCTCCACCCTGATCACTCGATAGCTATTATGCCAATCCTCAGTATCTTGCAATAACTTTCGAAGCTAGGAGAACTTTTTTGACTAGTCCCAATCATACTGGGCCTTGTCGGTAGACCACGGCAAGCTCCCTTCAAGAAGATGGATCTTTTCCCCAACATTCTTCAGGTTAGTTTTAAGAGAGCTGATCTTCGTTGTCAATGCCCAAGACTTATCGCTGGCATTTCTCTTGAGTTCGATGGTCTCCTTCTCGAAGTTTCCCTTTCGAATATTGAAGCTCACCACATCCTTCATGAGCAAGCCTCGAAGGTGAGTGACCTCTTTGGTCATCTTGGAAGCATTCTTTTGCGAGGCTCGAAGGTCATCCTCCATCTTCTTCAACTTCTTCTTTAGAAGATGAACTTCCTTCCTCAGGTTCATTATCAAAGGCTTTATTAGAACCCCCTGAGACAGTGGGTCAGCGTTGGTGGGAGACTGTATTCAAGATATGAAAAGCACTCAAAGGTATGAAAAAAAATTACTTCATTTAATCAAAACTTTTGAGCACAAGGCAAGAAGGCAAGAAAAAGAAAAATGTACAACTACTCGAGGATTTCAATCTCAGGAGGGATGGCAGAGGATGGAGCTGGATCTCTCTCGATCACCTCAAGTTCCTGAACTAGTTTGGATACCTCTGCGGCAGATTCAGATGGGCCAGAGGTGAGCTCGCCGAAGGAAGGGTCGACTACGGCATTAGATGGTCCCACATCCATATCGTCTTCCTCCTCCTCCAGAAAGTTAAGGTTGAGCTCGGGGAACCTTCTATTATCATCCACAATATTCTAGACATCACCTAACTCTGATTCCAAATTGTAGAGCCATGTGATGCGTGCTAATCTATAGCTATGGCAAGTGCACCAGTCGATCAAGTAATAAAGTAAGTGAGTAGAGTATCATCCCTAGAGGATTGGAAAATAAGTATTGAAAAGCTCTTTCCTATGCTTTATTTAGAAGACCGATTTATGAGAATAAAAAAAATAAAAACAAAATAAAAAAATATTAAAACTTGCAAAGAAATAGAGAAAGTATAATTATTAGGGTTTTAAACTTAAGAGCAATAGGTTACTAAGGCAATCGATTCACCAACTCAGTCAATACAATATTCAGGTTATTAGATTAATTTTATTTCATATGATGGTGGAGTCTCCTAGTTTATTCACTATCCTTTGATCTAGGCATAGTAAAACTATCAATATTTATTAATTATCCTTTGGTCTAAGTGTAATTTAAATAAATATTGATGCATTAAATTTTGTGAAACCCTCTAATTAAAATACGCTGCATCCAAAGTGCACTAAAACTTTTGTATGCATATGAATTTTAATTCGATTCATAATACAAGGTATATAATCAAGAAGCAATAACATAGATGTATTTGGTTCGTATCATCTATGTTCATCAGATCAATTAGAAAATGGCCAGTAATCTAAAAGCATTAAGATCAAATTTATATACTCCTCATGAATAAAATTTAAAATTTAAAATAAATCATACTGAATATTGCATCAAAAGAGTGGCTACACCTTAGCCTTAGTAAAAGAAAATTTAGTTCATGATAACAAGTTCAAAAACAACAAATAAAATAAAAAGCATGAAGAAATTAGACTGTTTATTCACTAAAATTGGTTATCAATTGCTCTTGGTGTGGAGAACTTGATAAAGAAGAAAGTTGCTTTGTGTACCGACCTTCGGAAGAAGAAAAGAAGAGGAAAGAAAAATAACAAAAAAAAACTCTTTCTCTTCTCTCCCTAAACACCTCTCTTTGTTCTCTCTATTTTTTCCTATTTTCTCTTTATTTTTAACTCTGTATTTTTGTTCTCTGCCTCTTCTCCTCAGTAACAGTAGGCAACCCCCCTTTAAATAGGCTAAGAGGTGGATTTTTGGAAGAAATCCTAACCAGATTAGGTTTAAAACTCTTAATAGAAGTCAAATTAAAATCCTGGACAATTCTGGCCTTTAGATCAGCATCCAATGGATCAAAAACCTCCCAATTCAAGTCAAAATTAACCTCAACCATCAGATCTTCTTGATGATTAAATTGAGACCATCGGATCACGTACAGGAGCCTTCAAATTCCTAGTTAAAATCGATAACGCATCTCCACCATTGGATCTTGATTGGGAGCTGCATTCGTTGTTCGTCAGCGCACAGATTTCTGCCGTTCGATTAAATCCCAGCAAACAATATCCATCTGATCAGGCAAAATTCCTAGAATATCCTCAATAAACCATGTGTGAGCTCGATGTTGCATGGACAACTACTTTCTTCAGTCAGTCGGAGCGCGCTTGTCCCCAAAAAATCTCCGAAATGCCCTCACC
Organism: Cocos nucifera; assembly: GCA_006176705.1. Lineage (NCBI taxonomy): Eukaryota > Viridiplantae > Streptophyta > Magnoliopsida > Arecales > Arecaceae > Cocos > Cocos nucifera. Next base: position 400,131 of record QRFJ01000835.1, read on the forward strand.
ATGTTACTATAGCGGTCCACCGTGCGCCATGAAAAATCCTGATGTCAGCGTGGTGTATGCTGGGTGTTAGTGGGTTGGTCTGAGCATGGTTGGGTCGAGCAGTCTGCTGAGCCAATTTTTTTGAGTCGGTTTGAACCAGATCGACCAATTTTTTTTTTTTTGAAATTCAATTCTGGGCTCGTTTGAAATCCATTTTGCTTGAAATTTATTTCATCTAATCTAAAAAATAAGTTAATTTATTTTATAATTTAATATTTTTATTAATGTATTTTTATCATTTATCACACCTCTAACTTAGTCATTGCTAGTCCCTTAGTAATGCTTTATTTAATATCATGTTTCAATAAGATCATCTATCAAAAAGATAAATCTAGAGTTAAAGGTCAAAAAGTTTAGAAAATACCACTAACTAAGCATTGAGCTTTAGAAGCAAATTTTGCAGTCAGTACAATTAACAACTTTCTTAGATTACATCAAAGATCTACAGCACTTATGTTTGTGATGACTAACTTAGCATTTTAGTTTTAATTTAAAGGACAAAAGTATCCTCTCTTATCACGTATTTTGGTTAATTTTTTATACATTCCCAATTTTATACTCATGAATTAAGATAGCTTTCACACTACCTAGTGTTTTTTTTTTTGCTGAGCATCCTAGCCTTCTCTCCATTGTTTTACATGAATCTCCACACTTGACCTAGGTGTAGAGACCCAGTTACTAGGCTTTGGGCAATTCACATATACTCTATCTTTTGCACTTTATTTTTAGGCAGATAACTCTTTCCTTAAATTCAAGTTTTTTTTATTAGAATGTATATTAATTACCAATTTTTAGTAATAATTGAATCCTTAGTTGGACTTATAATCAATACCGACTTTGCCTTGTTAGTGTGCATGTGCAATTAGAAGTGCTAATAGTCTTTTGATGATCTATGTAGACTGCTAAAAGTCTGACCAACTAATCTACTTCTTTTACTTGTTATATTTATTAGCAGATACTTCTATTTTTTATTACTTGTCCAGTCTATCTTGCTCAAGATTTTTTTCTTGACACATGATTTAAAAAGTTTCTTTTTTTTTACCCCCAACTTATTCTACATTGTCTTGAAGGAGAAAGAAAAAGTAAAGGTGCAATATAGAATAAGAAGGAATACACCTGATTTGGTTCAGTCTGGTTCTTTGAAGCTTTAAAATTTGGCTTGAGCTCTCATTGATTTTTCTCTATAAAATTAAAAATACACACCAAAGTAGTAAAAGAGCAACAATAAATTACTAAAAAATAAAAAAAAAAATGATCAAAACTAAAAAGAAAAGAAACAACCTATCTAGTAGTTCTGATTTATAGTCTTTAGCTTGACTTTCTTTGAGTTTTGAGTTGAATCAATCTGTTGCCACTTCAATTAGAATACTTTCATGTTTGGTCGAGCCCTCTTTCAATTGAACATTGCTAGCTTCAATAGGATCCTCAAACCTATTTTCTAGAAAATACTCATATACTAAATTGTCAATATCATCTATACGAAAACAAGTTTGATTATCATTGAAATGTTTAATAACTTCAAAAACATTAAAAGTAACTTGTTTATCTTGGACTCTAAGAATTAATTTTCCTAGTTGAACATCTATTAAAGCTCCTCCAGTAGCTAAAAAGGATCTCCCTAAGATAAGGGGTATATCATAATCTTCTTCCATATCAAGAACAATAAAATCAATAGGAAAAATAAACTTGTTTACCTTTACTAAGACATCCTCCACTACACCTCTTAGATATTTGATGGATCTATTGGCTAATTGAAGAGTAGTAGTGGTAGGCTTCAATTCTCCTAGACCCAGCTTCCTAAAAATAGAAAAAGGCATGAGATTAATACTTGCTCCTAAATCACATAAAACTTTATCAAAACTATAATCACCAATAATGCAAGGGATAGTAAAACTTTCTAGATCTTTTAGCATCTGTGGTAATTTATTTTGAAGTATTGCTGTGCATTTTTCATTCAAATTTATTATCTTATGCTCCTTCAGTTTTTTCTTATTTGTTAGAATTTTTTTGAGAATCTTTGAGTTTTGAGTTGAATCAATCTGTTGCCACTTCAATTAGAATACTTTCATATTTGGTCGAGCCCTCTTTCAATTGGACATTGCTAGCTTGAATAGGATCCTCAAACCTATTTTCTAGAAAATACTCATATACTAAATTGTCAATATCATCTATACGAAAACAAGTTTGATTATCATTGAAATGTTTAATAACTTTAAAAACATTAAAAGTAACTTGTTTATCTTGGACTCTAAGAATTAATTTTCTTAGTTGAACATCTATTAAAGCTCCTCCAGTAGCTAAAAAGGATCTCCCTAAGATAAGGGGTATATCATAATCTTCTTCCATATCAAGAACAATAAAATCAACAGGAAAAATAAACTTGTTTACCTTTACTAAGACATCCTCCACTACACCTCTTAGATATTTGATGGATCTATTGGCTAATTGAAGAGTAATAGTGGTAGGCTTCAATTCTCCTAGACCCAGCTTCCTAAAAATAGAAAAAGGCATGAGATTAATACTTGCTCCTAAATCACATAAAATTTTATCAAAACTATAATCACCAATAATGTAAGGGATAGTAAAACTTTCTAGATCTTTTAGCATCTGTGGTAATTTATTTTAAAGTATTACAGTACATTTTTCATTCAAATTTATTATCTCATGCTCCTTCAGTTTTTTCTTATTTGTTAAAATTTCTTTGAGAAACTTGGCATACCTAGGCATTTGAGTGATAGCATCTATGAAAGGAATATTAATATGTAAATTTTTTAAAATTTTAAAAAAGTTAGAAAATTTCTTATCTGGATGCTGTATTTATCTCTCTGGGAATAATAGTGGTGGCACGTAGGACTTCACATTTGAATCGGCAAACTGTATACCTGGAGACCATCCATCTATTGGTTATTTTGGTGACTGATGAATTTTAGTTGATAGTTATTTATTTGTAATTAGCTCTTCAGTCTCTTTCTTCTAACGTGGCCTCTCTAACTTTTTACCACTTCTTAAGATGATAGCATTAACTTGCTTCCTTAAATTGGTCTCCGTGTTGCTAGGCAAGGATCCCTGAGGTCTCTCAGAGATTATCTTAGCCATTTAGCCTATTTGGATCTCCAAGTTTCGAATTGCTGCTGCTTGATCCTGCCTAAGCTTGACTTCCAAATTTTTTATAGTTGCTTTTTGGTTTTGCATGAATTTGACCATTAGCTCCTCCATATTGGACTTCTTTTTAGGTACTTGGAATCCCGGGGGTGACTGTTGAAGGAAAATCCTGATTTTCCGGTCTAGGTTCGTTCAGATCTGATCAGATCAAGAGATATATTTCAAAATTTTTTCTTTGATCTGTATCAGATCTGGGATGTTTCAGATCTGATTAATATTATTTTAATAAATAAAATAAATAAAGATAAATTAAATCAAATTTAATTTACCTGATTTGGATAATCCTATTACCCTGTTGATGATCCTGTATGCAGCGGAAGGTTCTGGATCTAGCCACGCAAGCGCCTGGCCTCTACCGATATCCACTCAAGCTAGATCTGAAGATCCTCTTCTTCTCTATCACGTCTTTCAAAAATTAGATCTGGATCTGATCTGGAGGATCTTCAAAACTTTTTTTGAAGATCAGTAGTCGTCCTTTGCAGCAGCGCAACCTTCTTACTTTTAATCGCCTTTCTTTTGCTTGAATTGCACCAACAAAATCCAAAACTCCTTTTGGACGTGGAGAGCAAGGGGAGAAGGTGGTTTGGCATGGAGAAGGAGGGGAGAGGCAGCCTTGGGTCGTATGGAAACTCTTAGCTTCAATCTCATTTTAATCTGAGTTGGGTACAGGGTCTTATTTATAGACTAGCTATGATCCAACTCCTCTTCTTCCCAACCAATCACAACCCTTTGTGAAATCAGATCTAAATCTGATTGGTGGAAATAGAGTCCCCTGGATTCCTCCTTAGAGGGCGCCTAAGACCAATCAAAGTTGGTTCTTAGAAGAACTCTAATTGAAATCCAAAAAGGAGATGGAGTCCTTGTCCAACAAGGACTCCTAGGCGCCTCCAACTTGGCACACGCCTAGGGTGGCGTGCACCCTTCTCCTTGCTAGGTTCTGGCAGGAGGACAGGCCTCCACCAGCTCTCCAATAGGTGCGTGACATGTGGTCAAAAGTCAAAGTGTCAATGGTCAACGTTTGACTAGTCAAAGGTAGACTTTTGACCAAAGTCAAAAATAAGAAATGGCAGGTGACCAAAAATGGCAGATAATGTCTTACAAAATAAGACAACCTTTTCTGACTTGGACATCCTCTAGTCAGACCATATGAAGGCCTCTGATTGAGCACAAACTCCTTTGGCTCAGATAGGATAACTTATTTATGATAGCAAAAGAAGAACGTTAGGTTCAATCGAGTGCTAGCACGATTTCCTTGAACCTAATTGAATCTCATTCAGATCATCAGTTCAATTGATGATCACCAAATTCAAACCCTTGTTTGTGTGATCCAGTTAGGTTCAGTTCTGTATGGTAATGGGATATGTCATGATCTCTATCATCGACATCATCGAAACTTCTTTCGATGGATTAGAACTCTTCTGATTCGAACAGCTAGAATGATTGATCATCTAAATCATTCTAATTGCTCCCAAAATCCACCAGTGACACCTAGCAGTATATGGTGGCAACCCATCAGAGCTGAATGCGAACCTCTTGGTGCAGCTACCTGTGTGATTCAGTTCTTCTATCTTGAGCCCCGATTAGATTAGGATTTAGGTGAACTCGTCAAACCCTAGTTTCTGTCATATGATGTAATCATTCGATTCGAGTCCAATGTGAAAATCTAAATAGAAACTCTTTCTATTATTTCACTCTGCCATGGTAATGGGCTTCTGGACTTGATTCTCATGATTATCATAGGGCTGCTCCTCTACCACCGAGGT